>JAUZNJ010119483.1:0-19262 GCA_034780135.1 Jordanella pulchra | reverse complement strand
TGTCTGTCTGTCTGTCTGTCTGTCTGTCTGTCTGTCTGTCTGTCTGTCTGTCTGTCTGTCTGTCTGTCTATCTATATATATATATATATATATTAGGCAGCTGTAACATAGAAATCTTGACTCTTTTTTTTCCATTTTACAGTAATGATTAATCATAGCAGCTTGCTTACCATTAATGTTGCTCATCATAAAGTTATTTTTTTCTCTGAATTGTATGAGTTCACCTCTAATAAATCCAGGCACAAGCACACCTACACCAGCCCACTCACAAACCCCACCAGTCCGTAACTTGAGCCATACAATCTACTGTTTACTTGGTATTTAGTTCACTCAGAGTGAATAATACTCAGAATGACACATTTATTAGAACTCATAGCATCTTGTAAAAGACACATTTAACTGAAAATATTACAGACAAAAAGAAATCTGATACGGAACCTGATTTAAGCAGAGGGTTTTTCCAGTTACAGTTGAGACACATGTTTGGTGTCATTTAACATCACCTTAAGCTCACCTGCATAGATTTAATCATATACCTTTAAACATCTAATTTTCTTCATGTTCTGAGTACAGAAGTAGCAATAACGTTTCTCAAAGAGTGACTTATTTTAAGCTGAATTCTTGCTCCGTTTGGATGACTGGATGGTTAACAGCGGATAAAAACCCAAAGTTCAATATTTTAGATCATTTCAACGCTACATTAGCCAGATAAGAACAGGACTTTTCAATACAGAAACGTTGGCTTTTTCAAAGTGTATCCATGGCCTGTACAGTTTCTTCCCTCAGTGACTTACCAGTGTTTCTTGTATTTAGGCGCAACAGGTTGTAGAGGTAACCAGCCTGCAACCTTAAGCTCACCTGCATAGATTTATTAAAGGGTTCAGCTCAGGTGAGTGGGCTGGTGAGTCCAGACAAGTGATGTTCAGGTGATTAGAGCAGATATTGGTACGTTGGCACCAGGTACAGGCACTCTGGAGGAAAATGAATCAACCTTCTCCACAATGTTTGTCATTATAGGGAAGCATGTGGTGCTCATTTTAGAGCTTATTTTAGAAAGTATTCCCTCAGATCTCCTCCTCTATTTTAGATATGACTAATCTATCCCTGTTACAGGGACATGTATCACAGGATTTTAAAATAGCTGCTATTGAACGTTCTCTAAATCCAAATGACTTGGACAATTATAGGCCTATATCGAATCTTCCTTTCTTATCTAAAACTCTTGAAAAGATAGTTGCTAAACAAGCATTTGAGCGCTTACACCTTGATGACTTTTTTCAAGAGATTCAGTCAGGTTTAAGCTCATCATTGCACTGAAACAGCTCGGTGAAAGTGTTGTCTTCATGGCCTCAGATGATGGACTTGTATCTGTACTTGTCCTGTTAGATCTCATTTCTGCATTTGATACAGTCGATCATAATATTCTTTTGGAAAGGCTTGAGCCTTTTGTAGGAATTAAGGGAACAGCTCTGGGCTGATTTAAGTCTTATTTATCAGACAGATTTCATTTTGTTCATGCGAATGATAGACATTCCTGATGCTCCAGGGTTACCTGTGGAGTACCACAGCCGTAGCAGTTTTCTGTTTTGATTACTGCTGAAAATCGTACTCATTCTACCAACTATTATAAGGCGTTTGGTGTTTTGCTTTGATCAAAACTGGTTTTCAAAGGATGTTACAATGAGCTATTAGTCCAACTCCACTACTTCCTGAACTTCAATCAACTCTTTTGATTCCTGTCTTGCATTCGTGGGCAGACTGATTAATCCAGGTGAGTCTGACCTCATTAACCAGGAGGAGATCGGCCAAACACACATGGATTAATCTGTCTGTCCAGTGACCAGTGACTGAAGTTCAGTACGTAGAGGAGTTGGGTATATCATCCTTTGTAGCCAAGGTATTGCATATAGTTGTGTGATTGCTAATCACCTCATGATTTTTTTCTACCAAATTTATCTTTCCACTAAACTTCCATTAATATGCTTGGATATAGACATACTGTATACAGTCAGCTACTTATCCTCTGGACCTTTATTGCTCCTCTCCTTCTGGAGGGTATTGATTAAAGAATTGCCTTCCTGGTGATTCTGTTGGCCTTAACATAGCATTTGAACCAATAACTGTTTTTTAATTGCACCTCTACACAACCGTTTGGTTTGTTGTTGTTGTTGTTTGGAAATAAATGTTTGAAAGTTTTATTTTTTTAATTTGACTTGTCTTTGAAGCATGTAGTACATAGTATGTCTGTTTGCTTTTCTTTTCTGAAAGTGGTCTCGGCTTAAAGGAAGACATGTGATGCTCCCAAAATAACACTTTTCAGTTTCAAAGAAATGAAATGATCACATGAAAGTGACTTAAATATCATGTTGTTGATTTGTTGATCAAGCTGTTGCTAAAGTTGTGAGGTTAATCACACTCAGAGACTTTTGTCCATACGTAGTGTGAGCTCCGTATAAGGCATCCAAAACTAAAGAAAAGGAAATGAAACCAATCTATCATCATTTAGAACTTCAGAAGAAGAGGATGTCAGTAAAACATTTACAGTAATTACAAGCAAAAACAGACAGAATAGAAATAGATATTTTAGCAGATCAAAATGAGGTAGCTATGGTGAGGTTTTCGTTGCATTTCGGTTTCGTCAGTCGGGTCATTCATAGGCCAGTCTGTAAACAGAACCACCATAAAAAAAACAACAAAAAAAAAGCAGACTTCCTGGCATCTTCTGGATAATCAAGCAGAAATAAAGGTTGTAATAGACTGTCTGGTTTGTCTGAGTACTAACATCACTACTGGCTTAGAAGATGACCACAATCACTATGTTATAAAAAGAGCTAACATGCTTGAAGATAAAGAAGAGAAAGTGACATGACAAGACTAGACATGCCCATCGGCTTTTATTATACTGGGCGGTCTTTTTCATACAGGTTTAAACCCGGAGCTTGTTGACAGTTGGTATTGTCACGCTAAACATGTACAAGTTAGTACAAGCTGTGGCTTTAAAACATGAACAACATGATGACTAACAACCAGTTCCCATTCAGCTTCTTTGACTCGAGATTGCAGCTTTGTGATTTCTGCCACACTTACAAACGAATGGGGGTGCAGCAGCAGACAGATCTGACAAGGCCAATCTCTGACTCACATGGAAATCTACATTTAATAAGCTGGTATGTTCATCCAAAGGTGGAATATGCAGATTTAATCCTTGGGAAAACATTTTATTTTCTTTTCTAGTCCCCCCATCTGCTGCACAGATCAGCAACCCTTCTGTAAAAAAAAAAAAAAAGTCCAGCCAAAAACATAAATGTTTTACTATGTAAAAACTAAAAACATTTTTACATTTGTTCAGTTAAGGATATTATAAGAAAATGTCAGTATAGAGTTATTTAGAAATGCTGATCAATTATACCATTTCAAAGACAACAACCCTGTTGGTCTGGCAGTTTTCCATCACAACCAGCTTCAGCAATTTAGGCCACACTTACTTGTTTCTCGGATCAGACTACCTGCATGAGCCGTCCCTACCCACATGTTGAATAACCCTTGCATACACTAGAACCTGTCTCTGATTGCACCCTGGACCTCCTTTGATGAATAATAACCACTGGAAACACCCCATAGGAGCTGCAACGTTGGAGGTTCTCTGAATCAGTCATCTTGTTATTGTTTATTGGTTCCTATCAAACTTGCTTAGATCCTTTTGCTGGTCCACGAACTAACAGCCAGCATGATGACACTATGGTTACTTTTTGAACTTTATATGTTAATCAAGAAGTTAAAGTCGACAAGAGAAGCTTTTCCCTGCGCAAATTGTAGAAACAATGCGAAACATGCAACCTTGCTTTGCCCATACAGGTTAACTAGTGCTTTTATTACACTATATAATTACAAATCAACCACTTTGGTGTTTTAAATAAAAGTAAAGCTTTATAACATTTCGAAACGTTAAAGTGCTTTTGCTTGTTGATGAATAGAAAACGTGTTTGTATACACGGTATACCTCTCCAAAAAACACAATGAAACAAGCCAAGGATGAACTACACAATTATTTCCTGATGCAAAAAACTTTCCACTTTTCCAAAGGCTGATTAGAACCTGATACTGTTTTTTTTTTTTCATTTGTATGTTTATACTCTTGTTCTTAAGATCTATACAAGAGAATTAAAAAGTGAGAGCTGAAGAAACTCAAAAATATGCTAAATTTGTTCATTCTCTTAAAATAGTAAAAATGACTCAAAACATCATTTTTTCTATTGAAAGTTGAGCAAAAACAGCTTGTTTTCAGGAAGATACTTTAAACTCTGGAATAGTTACTCAGGCATTGTTTTGATGGCAGATCAGGATCTGTGTCCCTTTAGATAACCTGGTTCCATCTGCCCTAGAATCCAGTGATATTTTAATACTATTGTTGCTATTGATGCAATTGTTCTACTATGCAAATCAATTCTAGGAAGCTCTTTATGAAGTGTTCTGGAGCTTAAGTATAGTTTACAGGAAGTTTTGAGGCCTGAAGCGACTGACTCTGCAGAAAGGTGGTGACCTCTGCTCACTGTGGGCCTCAGCATCTGCTGCTCCTGCTCTGTCCGTTGACGTGGCTGAATGCTACTGTTCCCAGTTTACTTTCACTTTCTTGTAATACAGCCTACAGTTGATAGTCTAGTATTTAGGAGAAAGATGACACCCTAAGAGTGGCAACTGGAATTCACAAGGCTCCTCAAAGCAGACAATTCTTTATCCATATCTATATATCTATATCTATAGAGAGAGATATACATATAAAGATATATATCTATATATGTGTGTGTCTGTGTGTGTGGTTAAAAATAGTAAAGGCTATCTATCTTCTGAGTTATGTCAACACCAACCTCATTTTGAACTCCTTTCTTTCCAATGAGCTTTGCTTCAAGTTTCTGAGCTACTTTGGTGTTGAAACCACTTATTCTAAAGATAAGAATAGAGAACTGTGCTGGTCCCTGTTCTGTGAAATACCTACCAGCCAGAACTTGTTCACTGTCTTTTGTAAGACTTTCAAAAACTGTATTCAACAAAAACAAAACCTTAAAGCCAAAGCTGTTTTTTTTTTTTTACAAAGCCTTCATTTGAGCCCTTTAACATGAATATTATCTTTGCTACATGAACAGAGGTGTAATAATCCGCTCTTCTAGGAAGGCCACTCACCCAGATGAAGTTCTTTGGATTTTTTTAGGTTTAGATTTCAAAGAATGAATGTTTTCGCTGAAACCGAGAGACCAAAAACAGGAACCAAACAGTTCATGGTAGACTTGATTTATGGTTCTTGTCAAACTTAATATACTTTGGTCTTTTTCAATGAATTGGCTGTAGATAGTACTTTGTGGAAACGTATATACAAAAAGGGGCATCCTTAATACATTGAAAATAATCAAACATGCAATCAGCTGATTTGGATAGAGGTCTGGTGGTTCCAACCAACTACTGAGGAAATACATTGAGCAACAAGATTATGACCCTAAGCTTAGCCTTGCACAAAGTGTAGAAAAAAGGCTAAATCAGAGTTGCTAAGAAATTGCTTTAACAGGTTAGTTCAAGTTGCTGAAATTTGCTAAAAATGGTACTCAGTAGTTTGGATGACCCACACGTTCTTGTATGTTTGCCTGACAATGAAAAGAGGGCTTTCCTGGAGGGTTTCCTCCCAGATCCTGACCAGGGCATGACTGAGCTCACCGACAGTCCAAGGTGCAACCTGGCAGCACCGGGTGGACCTAAACATGGTAGTTATGTTTTATGTTTATGGAACATTGAAGCAAATCAGTAATATCAAGTCCTTCATCCTCCAGGCACCGGCCGCATACTCTTGCCACATTAGGGGTCTTACAAAGGGTCTGGGGAACCCATCCCAATCATCGTGAACAAGGGAGCATAACACTGCAGCTTCTCCAGCTCATTTCACATAAGCTTAGAGAAACCTGCTCTCATTTATGAGACCAACAGAATGCCAGTGACGAAATTTGCGAGTCCTGGTGTTTTTGTTTTGCAAATGACAGCTGTGCTCCTTAGGGCCAAGCACTGAGCACAGATTCTACTGGAGGACTTGGGGCCCCGAGGCTATCCTGGTAATCTGTTTCCAATAGTTTGTTCAGACACATTCATATCATAATGGCCCTGCTTTTGGTTTAAGAACCTCCAGCAGCTTGTCCAAATCTCCTGCAGTAACTCCCCGTGTCCTGGAATATCATGCATGCTTTTAGACTATGCTGACAGCCAAAGTCAACCATCTGGTAATGGGACTTTATACTGGTATAAAGTTATACAAAAAGGCTGTGCAGTTCTGGTTAAATACAAAATTATAGAAAAGAAACTATAAAAGAAATTAGAAATATGTTCATGGACTCCGTCTCCAAAACCATATCTGCACTGTACTCAGCTGAGCAGATCTACAATTCAGAGGTTTAGCTATTTATATTGTGTAATGCTAGAGCTAGCAATGTTAGCAAAAAAATGGTGTGAATATTACTTTTTATGAAGAAGCGGAGCAAATAAATAAACTGAATTTAGATAATAGAATTTTGTGAAGGATAACAGGTGGCATACATTGAAGGATTAAAACAAACTTCTCGTAAAAAATATGGAGCTGGAAGTCAAACGTTTCCGCAACAACAGGCGGCAACTTTTTGTTAAGTCTCCACATGCCACAATATGCCTGTAGGGATTTATACAGAATCATTCCTAAAATATAAACAAGAGAAAGTGACATTACTATCAGATTCCTCAGGGCATAAAGAACATAGAGCATTTTTTAAACATACTATTCATGCTACTCTTTATTATAACCAGCAGTAGAACCTGTGCTTCAGTAATTCACTGCCTCTGAATTGAATGGAAATGCATATACAATGCAGGCCAACAAACTAAAGATAAAAGTAGAAAATAAAGACCAGTTGAAAAAGAAATGAGCAACTGTTGTTGAAATTTGAGCATTATTTGTTAATTTGTTAGGATGGTTGTATTTAAAGAGACTAGGAGGTTATGGAAGGTACATGGAAATAAAAAATGATTGTAGTGAGGAAGTATATTTGCCCTGGTGACTAGTTTCTACATATTTGTTTTTATGTAAAATAAAGTAAGCAAGCTTTGATTATTAAAAAAAGAATATTAACATGACAAGAGATCCTTTAGTTTTCCACTAAATTTCATACAAAAAAAACTAAAGTAATGGGGGCCCCCCCCCCCCCCCCTAACTTGTAGAGGAATACAAGACCAACCAGTTTACAGGTGGCTCAAAAATGCAACCTTGACGACCTAATCTTTAATTGCTTTTGATGGTGGTATGAAAACAGGCTTAGGAAAACCTTAGTATTCCACATGGAGCGACCTTAGCTGATGTTTCAATAAGAAATCTTTCTCCCATCGTAGCAGCAGTGTTGTATGAACTTAGAATCGCCTGAGATCTTTAATAACTTCATTATAACCCGAAATCTAAGAGATCAATACTTCTGTAGGAATTGTGTGCAGCAATTTGGATGCGAGATCTGGGCCAGCTCTGAATAGACACCCGGCTTTGTCTCCATCTAGTGGCAGGTGGTGGTAGTTTCTAAACGGAGCTAAAACGCTATTCACATCTATTTACTTCTGTAAAGAAGTATTTTTAATCTTGAAGCATTTTTCTTGTCGTTTTATTTGTTCTTTATGTTCTTATCATTATATTTTACTGTTCTGAAGATTGATAGAAGTCTGCAGAGTAGAGAATATCAAAAAAACTACCATTTGCAGAATCAAACGTGAAACATGAAAAAGAAAAGGAAAACCCGTGGCTTAATATAAAACAATTATGCCCATATCAATAATCCTGTGTAAATTAAGATTTTTGTAAAACGTTTATTTGTCTGAACTGTAAATTTCTTTTGGTATCAGATCCAACGCTACAGTTTACCATCACTTTAACAAAATAAGAAGGTTAACAAAACATAAAAGGCGTTTAGGAGCAAAGAGCCAGGTCACACGAAGGTGCGGCGTGGGTTTTACCAGATGAGAGATAGAAATGTTAATCAGGCAGGAAGTAAAAATGTATTTTCCTAATCTTCTCTCTCTGGTCTCTTTTCTGTTCCCTTGAGATCCAGTCTCTCTGTATAAATAACTAAACTCTGTATATGGGCTATTGCAGTCCTGGAGATGAAAGATAAGACTCAGCTCTAAAGAGGTAAATAGACCAATAATATATATCCACTAACAGTCCTGTTACAGCCGCAACATTGTATGTATTTTATTGGGATTATATGTGATAATCAAGACAAAATAGTTCCTTATTTGGAACAGGAGGAGTAAAAAGGGATGATGACCATGATAACTGTCCACGCACAGTAGTTTTTCAGTCTTTCCATAGATGATTAAGATGAAGTTTACTCTGACTTGAATCATCCCATTGCAACTCCGACTGTCCTTTGTTTGTCATCCTGCTGGTGGGAAAAACGTTACCTCTGGCTCAAGTCCTTTAAATCCTCCAACAGGTTTTTCTTATGGTTTGTCTTATTTTTCTTGTACCTTTTTTTTTACCGATCCTCACATCAATCCTGACCGGTTTCTTTGGGCCTATTGCAGAAAAAACATCCTTGCATCATGACACTGCCACCACCGTGCTTGTTTACTGAGATGAAATGATATGCAGGTGAAGTCTATTGGCTAATTTACAGAGTTCAAGAGCGTTACGATCCAACCTGGGGAGAAAAAGGGGATGTGACATCAATTTAGAGAAGTAAAATATGTTAAAATAGTTATTTGCTGTAAGGTTTGAGTAAAGGTAAAAAAAAGCAATATGTGTTGTTTCAAATTAAACAGAAATAACAAAAGTTAACAAGAAGCTCCAAGCATCAGAAGAACGAAAACTAAAACCCTAAAGATTGGAAGAGTTGTTTTTGAGGCAACTAACAAAAACAATAAAGTGGGTTTACAGCCAGTGTGAACAAATCATCTAGTTTGACACTAACTTAAAGTTCTCCATACTAATAAAACCACTCAATTTCACTGTTAACCAGAACGAACAAAAGGAGCTTAAATCAACCATCTTTCAACAAGTAAGAAAAGGAACAAGCCAGATTTCATAAACATGCATTGCAAGCTGCTCAGTTTTAAACAAAGCTGCAGTGACAGGTGTGGGGAATTTATTAAGGCTAATCGGCAGAATATTTAAGAGTCCAGAATGAGTCCTGGGAGATGTCCAGGAGGACTCCAGCCAGCCAATCAGCAGTCTGTGAACAATGTTAAACAAGCAAAACAAAACCATGAACATGAGGCTGTAGCATGCTGGTTATTTATTATACTGGACATCATTTCAGGGTGTTAGAATAATTACAAATATATAGCAAAGCTGTAAGGGTCACCTCTAGTTTTTAAACTATGTATCACAATGATGCACCATTTTGTGTTTGTCTATCATTTTATATATTGGAAAAGGTTCAGAAAAGATTATGTAGTGTAAATAAATTAGTAGTGTACTAAATATAGACTACTGCAATAAACTAAAATGAGCTTTAGCCCAATCTCCTTTATAGAGCACATTTACCGTTTTTTCTTTTTTTACCAAATCAAAATGGCTGCTGTTTTATGCAGTTGATTTTAAAAAAAAGTTGACATATTATCTCTACAGCTTCTCCACAGCTAACTGTGGACACAGCTAACAGAAAACCTTGATATTTACAAACATGACACTAAATTTTACATTTTTATTAATCACTGGATACCATGAAGTCTGTGGTTGGAAAGTGACCAAATATGAAAAGATATTTAAAGGCTTAGTCTAACAGCTGCATTGTGTAAAATGTAAAGCCATGATAAAAGGAAAGCTGTCCTTCCATCATCCCTTTCAGATTTGATTCTGACCGACTCCTCCGTGAAGATATAAAAACAAGATGAGTCACAAATAGAAGAGTTTGGGCAAAATTGTAATCAGTAGTTCTACTTTCATCTAAATATTTAAACATTTTATTATGACATAAATTGTTGTTGTTTTTTTTCACCCATAACTATACACTGGGGTACAAGAGAATCTGAAAAGTTTGCATTTATTTTAGAAAAATGCAAAATTACAGTTTGCAAAAAAAAAAAAAAAAAAAAAAGAAAAAAGAAAAACCCCCTTTGTAAAGAATGTTAAAAAATATAATGTGTAAGTCCTGGAACAGAATCCACAGCCCCTCAGGGTGTTTAAATACCCCCAACTGCCTCCAGCTGCCAAATGGTGAGTGTGCATCTCGTCAACACCAAAGATCTGAATCCTCCTACAGGTGTACCCTATGTCTAATTCTGGGGGGCACATGGATGCCGGGCTCTGAACACATTAATACAACTCTTACCTTTAGAAGAGTTCCAGTTTGACAGGTGAAAGAAAAAGGCTGCAGGCATGAGCAGCGGTAGCAGAAACGCTGTTTACACCCTCCTCTGAACAGCGGTGGGAGTTGGCTCCAGCAAGAACTGTGGTTTGGAGGGTGGGGGGCGTTTTTTATTGCAGGAGAACGCGATTTCTGAGATGCCTTCGAGCACTGCATCGATTTTAGTCTTTGTACCCACCCCAGGCGTACCAACACAGGTGTACTGAAACAAGAAGGTGCCAAAGATTTCAAAACTACTGTTGGTTTGATGTGTAAAACGTAGAGCCTACTGTTTCACACCTGTCCAGTTACTGTACCTTTAGAAGAGAGGACGAATATTATTGTTTTACTAAATCCAGACCATCCAGAATGTGTCGTAACTTCATTTTTTTTAACAATTAGGCTGCAAAAATCCCAGAAATGCACACTTGGACTGCTTCTGTAGTTGTCTCAAAACAAAGAAAAAAAAAAAAAACAAAGACAGATTTTTTTTTAAAAAAAGCAGCAACTCTTGCAATTTTTGCTTCTAAATTGTTATTTGTTCATTTTTTACAGAAAGCCAGAAGAGTATTTAAAAATAAAGGCCTCTAGTGTCACAAAGATCAAACAACTGATGTAATAAATAAACAAACCAAATGGCTAATCATTCAAATCACTTGTCACCCCTGGATGCTTGTGGTATAGCTTTTATGTGTATGTATAGACTCTTGGATTCTATACATTTATCTGTTTTCTTATACAAGCACCAAAAAATAAAAACATTTCTAATTTTTGTTTTGTTTTTTCATTTTAATGAGACAAGACAGAATTAGAGAATTCCTATTTACTAAATGTAGGTGTTCTGATTATTTGGCCATCATGATGGCTGCAGTTGTATAAATCCTAACGCAAATCTTGTTTAAAAGAATCAGTTGCTTTCATTAATGGAGGCACATATGCAACTTCTTCTATAGTCAGATCTCCAGACATCATATGACTTTCAGATCAGATCAAGAACAGCGCAGAATAAATGTGTTTTCTACTTTGTCTCCAAGAAACCAAAATGATTCAGAATTCATGCGAACCATATGTTTGCCTATCAGGTTTGAATTTAAATTTTGTTTGAAGATAAGATTCTTATCTTACTGAATAACCTTGTTTGCAACATGCTGTTGCATGTTTGATTGATGTATTGTTCCTCTGCAGTAAAAATAACCTACAATGGAAAGAAGGAGACTTTTAATTTAATTGTAAGCAAGAATAAATCCAAATTTAGTAAGAGAACATACAGTTACTTCTAGACAGTCCATTTGAAAAAGCTCTCTGTCTAAAAAGCTAATTATGAAGCTGATTTTTGCAGATATGTCAGTGAAAAAGGGAAAAAATGAAATAAAGTGAAAAAAAACCATCTGTCCAAGAGCTTTGAGTACTGCAGCTGCAGCCGCCGATCAACGACCCATCTTAACATGCACACATGCAAGGGTACAATAACAGTTTCAGCCACAGCGATGTGAAACAAGTGTGTTTAACTGCACAGTGAAAGAGACAGAGTGAGCGCAGGGCTGTTATGCAAATATTGTGTGAAAGCAGAAGAAGGAGCTTGCTGTGGTTTTTGAGCGTTGATGTTTCAGCCATAGTTTCTCAAAGTGTTTGAAATTTGAGACACAAATATGAGATTCAATATGGAGCTCCACAGCCAGATGGAGAGAAAAACACGTCCTCCGGAGCTCCACAATGCTACGATAAATGTATGATGTCCTGAGTGACAAATGGAGATAATACAGCAGAGCGGTTGGAGGTTGTTTTGTGTGTGTTTGGAAAAAGCGAGCTGTGCTGTAGTCATTAAATGATGAAGCTTTATGTAACAAATCCGTCTCCTGGTGGATGAAAATCCACCAGAAATAAAGAGTGTTTGTTCGGTGAGAAAAAGGAAAGATGCATATAAAACATTGCATATATAAAACAAAAACAGAGGTAAAGTGAGAAGGAAAGAGAAATTAAAACACAGTGTGATTGCTGTACGTGTCAGAACCATAGCTGACGAGCGATTCAATGCATTAAGGTGTAACATTAACCAAAACCCTGCAGATATCAGCTCCAAAACATGGGAGGAAGACTATGCACTCTTAGGTTATATATATTTATCAGACAGATTTACAGTATGCCAGGCCAACGTGTTCTGTCAAAGGGTTCACTGTCACACTACTTCTAAGCTGACATAAGGACGGTGTTTCTTGTAATTACTACCTGTCTATTGTGTTTTGGGGTTTTTTTCTCTCAATATAATTGCCTTTTTAATTTTCTGGTCACACTTAAAGGTTTAAGAAAGGTTTTGACCTTAAAAACTCCCCAATAGATGCCATTTTCTCTTGCTGTATATTTGAGTCAGATCCAGACTGTCATGCCACAGAGCTTTACATCTTGGTTCTTTCACAGCCTCCTCAATAAATCCTTAATGCATTCTACTCTATTTTTGACTAGAACCTAGAAACGTTCTCCATTGTTCCTTCTTCTATTTATTTTTGCACACTGGCTCTCACTGTGTTTGGTGGCATCCCGTTTGCCTTGGAAATAACTTTGTAACCCTTTCTTAACTGATATAGTTAAGCATGAAATGATCCAACCCCCTTCAAATTTAGATTTCAAATCTATATTGTATTTCTATCCCATTCATCTTTATCTAACCATGAAGTTCCACTAAAATTAAAACCTCTTTTAGAAAGGAGACCTGATCCGGCTTGTGGTCATTTTCTGCATGTCTCCCCCCCTCACTCATACCCCCTTTCCTGTCAGCCTACTGTCTGAAAAACGAGCCAGTATTGCTGCAAAAAATTCAAAAAAAAAAAGATAAAAAGGAGACCTGGCTATGGTAGGAGCGATATAAAAAAAAAAACAGTTTTATAAGAAGTATTTACTCTTAAAAATCACATGCAATCAATTTCTTAATGAAAGGGAATAAAACATTCAAATTTAATCTAAAATTAAAACACTGACATACATCCAGTATAGTGGGCATTATGAACGGATTCACACCACTGCACTTTTTTTCCCACATTTAGTTCCAGGTTTATTCCAAATGGTATTAAATATTTGTTTCTTCAAACTCCTGCACACAACAACCTTTCAAAACAATATGAATTACAAAAATTTGTTTGGGAGATTGTTGTGAATGAAGCTCCTAATTGACATGAAGTACAAACTGTTTCCATTGATCATCCTGGAGATGATCTACAGCTTAAACGCAGTCCACCTGCGGTAAACTCTTTTGATTTAACATGATTAGGAAAGGCAAACACCTGTCTGAGGTCCCACAGTTAACAATGCATCGTGTCAGAGTGTAAACACAATGCATGAAGTCAAAGGAATTTAGGAAAGATTTAGTACATTTGAAAATGTTACAAATGATGGATCAAGTTATTAAAAATATTTCATCAATAAACTTATAAAAAGTGTTTGAAAACAGAGTTAAAATATGAAAGGAGCAGAGTTTAAAAAAAAAAAAAAAAAAAAAAAGCAATATTCTGAACCAAAGTAAAAGAATGGAGTATTTGCAGTAAACTCTGTACTATTACGGAACAAACTTATTTAAAAAAATGTATTAAATGATTTGTTCTGAGTTAGTATGAAACAATGAAAACATTTGGTGCTTTGTGACAAAGTTAATAATGAAATCTAAGATTACGCTGGAATACATTTATTTCTGCTTTACTTATAAACTAATAAAATAGAAAAAAAATACATTTGTTTACTGAAAAAAAAACCACATTCTGCTGCTTTGAAGGTTCCAAAAGGCAAAGCCACCTCCATCATTTGTAAATGGAAGATATTTGGAACCAACAATACTCGTCCTAGAGCTGGCCTGCTGCCTAAAGTCAATCAGTAGGAAAGGAGTCACTACATGTCGCTCATATTAAACAAAGAAAAAACAAGAAATCTAATATCCTGTCAACTGAGTCACATTAGACGCTAGAGGAGGTACAGTCTGAAGCCATTCTATAGGACCAATAACCACTAATGGCCATTTAATGGTTGATCACATCTTAGACGGGTGCTTGATAAGAATCCTGACCTAGTCCATATATCAGGTAAATAGAGGCCATAGGAGACAAAACCAGAAAGAAAGCTATGAAAAGTTCCTTTTGAATTTTGCAACAAGTCATTTAGGGGACAGAGGCTCCGGTAAGCTGAGATCCTCAGTTAACTTTATGTATAAAAGAAATATACATTTTACCTTGCACACACTATTTCCTATGTGAAACATGATAGTTGCAACATGCTCTGGGCATTTTTCTCTTCGGACAGTTGCTAGAGGTCCAAATTTGTCAAGGAATGACCAACAAAACTACAAATATGCTAAAAGAAAGTCATGCAAATTATTTCTCATTACTAATATCCAATAACAATATAAAACAATGGAAGGATTGGTTTTAAATAACCAATAGACCATAATCTCAAGAGGACCCTCAAACAAAAACCCGATGTTTAACCCCTACAGCACAGGGAAATGCATCCAACGTTCACTATAGCATGCATGTAACACAGGAAAGTTGGTCAGAATGAATGGAAACGTAGATGTGGAGAAATCCAGAGTAATCCTTCTCTAACACCTGTTAGAGGCTGGAAATTCAATTGAAAATGTGTATCAAGACTTGATTCTCCATCCAATTATTATCCAAGTAGGAGTATTTCTTCATATATTCATAATGCAAAAAAAAACAAAAAACAAAAAACGAGTCACTGTCAAGCTATTTCCTCCACAACATTATCTGTGGTATTGAATCTGGAGGCTGCTTTCTGTTATGGATTCTCTAGATTAACAGCCCCGAGGAAAATCTGCACTGCATCCTAGTTACTGGATATACATAAATTAGATCACTGAAGCTATATGAAAGAGTACTTCCACAATCTATTTACACACATAGACATACTATTTCAGCCACTAATAGGTAAGCGAGTCTCTAGATATCTGTAACCATTGCAAATGAAGCTGCTCCCCTTTTTACAGTTGTCTAGACACAATTATGCAACCACAATGTAGATGTGCCTTTAATGTATGAGGTGAGAGTGGTAATGGGGGACCAATATGGTTAAAAACAGAGGGCCATTTGAACCAATGGCTGAATTTACAGTAAATACTGATTTGATGGGAATAGGCTGCGCAGCGCACGCTGTCATCTGTCCTGCAGCTAAATCAATCTCATCTAGGTCACTCATAGCCAGCTGACTGTGTGTTTGTGTGCATGTGTGTATGTGTGTGTGTGGACCTGTCAGTTGGGACTTTGGACCTAAAATGAGCTCCGGTTTCTTTAAAACAAGGTGACAATTAATATTAGCATTGCTTTGTATGTGATACAAAGTGTTGCTCTAAAATCCTGCTTGTACGTATAAATAGAAATCTCAGTCTCTAAGGCAGTTAGTTGGTGCACAAGGTTTGGATCAGTTTGCTGCTTATAAGGTGTCATTTTTGGTAAAGAGAATATAACAGAAATTATGATCACCATCTCAAGTAGTTTTTTTTTCCCCATCACCTTTTTCAGATTCTAAACTGGATTTGGCTACACAAATATGATGTAATCTAAAACATCCCACTGTATCACCTGTTGCAGGGTCATGTCCTTGATTTTTTCTAGTATGTCTCAGTGTTTAACTTCATCCTTTTTTAAGTCAACTTTTACCGGCTTCCATGTCGCTGCCACAAAAAAAACAAAAAAAACAAAAACATAACAGTAAACCCATAGCATGATGCTGCCAACACAATGTTTCACAGTGGAGATGAGATTTATCCATGGTGAAATTGGGTGCTAGTCTCCCTAAAACACATGAAAATGTGAAAGTGAGACAAAAAATTCAATTGCATCTTCTCCTCAAAGCACATTTTGCTTTTGTTATACTGCAAGTCATACTTCCCATTGGGTTCTTTCAGCAGCGTCTTTCTTCTGGGCGCTGTTCCAGGGATTCTCCCACCTGAGCTGTGGACCTCTATAGTTCCTTCCTCCTAACAATAAGCTTTGTGGCTGCTTCTCTGGTTACTTCTCTTTCTGCCTTGCTTGTTACGGTGGACGGCCATGTCTCAGAAGGTCTGCATTTGTGCCAACCCCTTTTTCTTTTTAGTCTTCTGTGGAATATATTGTTCTATAACCTTACATTGCTTCAAATTTCCCTAACATATCCATGACACTCTTTGTTCACTGATGCCGTCTGACTAACTACTCATGCCTTCAAAGATCAGATGGTTTTACACTGAGATTAAAATATACACCGGTGAAATCTAGTTTACTAATTTGGTGGCTTTAGGTAATGCCAATAGACTTCACCCCTGAATCAAACCTAACTGTATTTTCAGTCATTTTGGGCCAAAATATTAAACCTTTCTATGTACATTAGTTTGCCTTATTTCAAAGTAAGCTGATTTCTGCTTAGCTAAGCTCTGTTTAGCTGTGACAGAAATTGGCCAATGTGCAGCATACGTTTATTAGAGGAATCTCTTTTTATGGAAACACAAAAGTGTTGGGCACCTCAACAACTTGCAACATGCACTTTGTTTGGAAAGCTAGTGATATTCTTCTGATAGTCTCTATTTTGTTCTTTAGGATATTTGTTCTTCGGTTAACATTGAGAAATTAACCTCAGCATGCATAAATCTTCAACATCATCTGATGTTGAAGAGTGGATCTGACATTGTTTTACACACCAGCAACAGCTAGTGAAGATACTAACCAACATGCTGTGGTGTGATGAAACCATTTGTTAGCAACTACAGACAAATGGCTTGATAATATTCTACCCTATAGCACGGCTATCAACCTAGCTATTTATTAGTTGCACTGAAAAGAGGAGTATTGGGTGAAAGTGTGTATAATTTTGGAATTTTTTTCTTTAAATTTATTCAGAACTCTGAATTACATTAAACTCCAATAAACACATTGGAGTTTGTAATTATTCTCTGACAAAATTTGAGAAAATGCAATGGCTATATTATGGGAAACTTTGTAAAAATGAAATGAACTTAATGAATCTTTTCAAAGCTAATTCTTAGGATGACTCAGAACTCAGGAGCTGTGTTCACTCTTGAATTATTCTCTTAAGAATAGTGTTTTACGTAACCTCAAACTCAATTAGATGTTTTAAAAGATAACCACTTACATGTCAGTTTCAGACATTGTTTCCTACATTGTGGTGTTTGTGAAAGAAAAAAAAAAAGCCCTTTCTTTTTATTCTGACAGTAAACACGAGAGTGTATCTCTAAGCTCGCGTTACCAATAAGCAAGCATCATTGTAGAAAAGAGCGTTAAAAGCTCGTTACTTCTCCCTCTCTCTGTTTTTTCTCTCTCTCCCCTGTCTAACAGCGGCAGTCAGAGCCTTCAGAAGAAAAGGAGGAAGAGGAGGAAGGGAAACCAGTGCGGCGACAGCAGCTCACTCCGCTGACGGACAAGACAGCGACACCTCATCAAAAAGCAGCCATTTCTAACAACTCCGGCCAACATTAAAAAAAACTATTTTCACTTTGCTCTAGTAAGCGTTCTATTTTTTCTTTATTTTTTTTCTCCCTTTCATTCTTTCCTGCGCACCCATAACTTCGACGCGCCGAGCGGTTTGAACTGATCAGCGCGGCGAGCGGAGCCCCTGAACTCGGGACAATGGCAGACTCTGCAGCTACCAACAGCGACGGGGAGGACGGACCCAAACAGCCCATGCGGGGCTTCGCGCGCCAGGGTGCGCTCCGGCAGAAGAACGTGCATGAGGTGAAGGACCACAAATTCATCGCGCGCTTCTTCAAGCAGCCCACTTTCTGCAGCCACTGCACCGACTTCATCTGGTGAGAAGGGGCGGGTGGGCTTTCAAAATGTTTCAAACGATTGTCTTGCCAAGTCATTCCCACAGCATGATGCTGCCACCACCTTTTTTTGTATTTGGCGTACCCTACAAGATACATTAGCATCCAATTTATAAAGAAGTGAATTAAAGCTTATTAATGTGCCCTATAGAAGGAAAATAAAGAGGTTTACACTGGCAGCAGTTCTCTCAAAATAACTACATATTTGAGCTCTTATGACACTTGCTGATGCTATATCAGTACACTGAGACAAAAAAAGAAGGACTGAGAAAGATGTGGGCTGTGGTGCTAAAAAAAAGAAGAGTAGCTGCAGACCAACCTTTGATGCGATGCGGTGGGCTGAGGAAGTGAGTGGATAAGAAAAGGTTTCAAGAGCATGTTTGCCTGTTGGCATAACCTGACAGTTCACCTGAAAATAAGAAGATTTTTTTTAAACTTACATATCGAGTTTTTTGCCCACCCCTCACCTTTTCAGTGGCCTTTCAGAGGCTTAACATTTTGTTCTTTGGCATATTCAACGGAAACAGAGTTGAAACAAATAGCATCACTTTCAGGTAAAAAAGTGTCCCACCAGTTTATTTATTTGTTTTGGTACTTTATTTTTTTTATTTTGCAAAATAAGACTGTGTTTAACAGTCAGGGGGGGTGGGGGGGGTGATTGGTATTGGGTGATTAGGGTTGTCGATGTGTTTTGAGTGGTGGGAAGGCAAAAGCAGGGGCTTGCCTGGGGCGTTATTCATGCTAGAATTCCCGCTGCTTGCCAGTAACCTGTGCAAACATGTCACCATCCATGCAGGCCACCTGGGTTTACTAGACAGCCTCATGGATGTGCACTTAGGTTGTTGAATTAATTTCACGCTGGAGTTTGGCCTAATTTGTCCCGTTTATTATTATCTCTGCACCAGTCCCAGAATGGCTGTTAGTTCAGATCTGTGACAAGCTTTTTAATTCGTGAATGGCTCTGTGATTTGACCTAGAAGATTATGTTTGGGACTTAGATCCCAGTGGCTGAAAAAAAGAATGTTACGTATTCTTATCCATCCATCCATCCATCCATCCACCCATCCACCCATCCATCCATCCATCCATCCATCCATCCATCCATCCATCCA
>JAUZNJ010119472.1:0-19264 GCA_034780135.1 Jordanella pulchra | reverse complement strand
AAAGAGAGAGAGACAGAAACAGAGAGACAGAGACAGAGAGAGAGAGAGAGAGAGAGACGGAGAGAGAGACGGAGAGAGAGAGAGACAGACAGAGAGAGAGAGAGACAGAGAGAGAGACAGAGAGAGAGACAGAGAGACAGAGAGAGACAGAGAGAGAGACAGAGAGACAGAGACAGAGAGAGAGAGAGTTCCTGCAGGATAGGGAAATTTATATTAACTTATGTTTAAGTAGTTTGAATACTTTACGTATTAAGTTAATGACTTGTATTTAACTTTTAGTATTGGATTTTCTTTCTTGTGGGATATGCTTTTCACAAACTTTACTGTGGACTGCAGTTTTTATGAGTATTTATTGTATTGTTTTTACCTCTATTGTGTTTTAGTGGTCTGATTTGCCTGTATATATAAGTATATACCCATATGTTTCACTTTGTGGGTCAGTTGTTTTTTTTGTGCAGTTTGCTTTTTTTTTTCCACAATTTTTGCCCAAGTTTGACTCCTTTTATGAGCTCAGAACCCTTTTGTTTGTAACTCTTGTAAATGTTTTGAGAATAAAATGAATGTCCAGTGGTGGAATAATTCCTGTGTCTCCTTATGCTTTTAACTTGGTCCATCACATACATTCACACCTTTCTATATGTTAGAGAAGATGTCTAAGGAGTGCCTTGTTGGAAAAATGAGGTACAACACTGTGGCAGGAGGAGTCCCAATATAAAAAGTGGCCATTAGGGGGTCCTTTATAATATTTCCATCAAAATATCTTGATTATATATAGCTCCTAATATTAGAAAATAAAGCCATAAAAATACCAGTCACACAGATGGACAGATATATAAAGTTAGAATTGACTCAAATCTGGGAATTCAAAGTGCTCTCTTTTTCTTCCACTACCTTTAATGAATCCTTTTCAGATGGGAACAAGCAGCGAAACTCATGTTATTAAAGCACAGCCGCTAAAAACCCCCTGTGGACCCACATAACAAAGTGTGTCATTAAAAATTAACTTTGGATGGAGGAGACTTTGCCACAGAGGAGAGAAGAGACAGCAGATCATTCAGGCCTGAATTCCTGAGGCCAGAGGGCTGACCACAGAGGTGCAGCCAATGCACTCTGGGATACTTTTTCGTCCATAGATTAACTATGATGCAGTGAAGTAGAAAGAAGCTAACAAAAAATATTTTTATGAGCTAAGAAACTAGCAATTTTTTCTCAATAACAATTGACATGCAGCACCTGACTGCAACCACATTGGTGTCATTTCTTCGTCTGTCTTGTCAAAATGTCCTTGAAAGCTCCAGATGGCCTGGCACATTACTAGAATACTGCCTTTCTTGTCTTGTTGGGTGAAGTGGGAGCCAGTCTCAGCTCGTTTTTCAGCCCAAACAATTTCTCATGTTCTTCAAGCTTCTTGTTTTACCAAATAGTGAAGTTTTATCTTTATTTTCCACTCAAAACATATCTTTATGTCGTTCCAATCCAGACCTTAAATATGTTTGACAAAGCTGTTTATTGAGGCTGGTATGAGCTGAACCGAACAGACTGTAAAATCTGTTTTGGAATAAATCTTCCGAACTTTATTCCCATCTGTACTGAAGTCTTTCTAATACATCACTCTAAGACAGTAGTTACAGCTACAGCTGTCCAGTCTGCGGTGGAAACTTGCCCTCCTGTGGACCCAAGGTTACTCTTACGCAAAATAAATGTTTTCTCCTTCTGATCCTGTTTTGTGTTTTAATCCACCATAAACTAGAACAAAAACTTCTAACTGAATTTTACTTATTCACAATACTGTAGAAAACTGTTGATCCTTCACTCACATGTTTTTCTATTTGTGCTTTTTCTACACACTTAAAAGTTTGAATCCTCATATAATTTAACAAAAGCAACATGAGTAAATACAAAAAGCAGCTTTTGAATGATGACTTTATTCACTAAAGTATTTTCTTTTCAAGTCAACCTACCCCTATGTATAGCTGCTCACCCCATCCCCACCTAAAACATGTAAAAAGTCTGGTAACAACATTTTCTTAATCCGTTTAACTTGACAAGCTTGACAACTGTCATATTTGTACAAGCAATCCAGAGTTGACAGAAAACTGGTCTGAAAACATGAAAACAGCTCAAAGAGCTCATTAGGCTGCACACCTTGCCCTGGTTTAAAGAAATGTAAGAAGAAAAAAGTCGAAACAAATAAAGCCACTGAAATTCATCAGATGGTTGAAGACCCAGATCGAAGGCTATGAAGCTCTCTTAAACCAAAGTAAAAGAAATCATTTACCGAAATGGAAAAAGCACGAAATGTTGGCTCTGTCAAAACTACTCCTGAAGTATTAAACAACTCCTCCAGGAGGTCAAAAAAACCAACACAACATCTAAAGCACTGCAGACCTCACTTGCCTCAGTTACTGTAAGGTCAGCAGCTTTCAATAATTAAAAAGAGATCTGCCAAAAATGGTGTCCAAATGAAAAAAATTAAAAAACAAAAACAATAGGAATGGCACTAAAATAACACAAAAGCTTCTTCCAAATTTCTCTTCAGATATTTTAATGATCCTTAAGAATTTGGGGACATTAATTCATGGATTGATGACAGAAACTATTTTGCTGGTGTAAGGTTTCATTCTGTTATCTGGCATAAAATGAACACAGCATTTAATAAAACTGATTTTCACTCTAGAATAACGATTTGTTTTTGTATATAAAAAAAAACATTGCAAAAAATGTTTTGGTCAGCAGTAATGCTATTGGAAAAAAAGAAGGTTGACAGCCTGTTGTTTTTTACTGCAGTCTGAAGGAAAGTTAAAACTGTCAGCTGAATTAGAAATAAAAACAGGAAAGGGATGTGCTTTGGGCTTTTGAAGTTTGTGGAAAACATCAGATTAATTTGCTTTGAAAGCCTTTTTATCAGCATCTTGCCATTTGTAACGATAAATATTAGGTCAGAACATGAGAATCCAGAAGTTGAATTTGATAAATTGAAGAAAGATAATGAGAAAGAAAACCCTCTCAGACCAAAAAGTACTCAACTGCTATAAGACAAGAATAATGTTGAAATGAAGACATTTTTTGATGCAGCTACTGTAACCACATAAGTGGAGGAGCAGGTATCTTAGTCACGTCTGACACAGCAGTCCCCACCATGATTATTACAGCCTATAGCTGCAGTCCTTTGGATTATCCTGCTACTCCGGAGACATACTGTTGTTATCTTCCATTTCTTACATGTTTGTCGTTTTTAAACAGCATTTGTTTGGTCTTTGAAAAATAACTACCAAGGATGATTAGTGCAGAAAATAAGTACTTTATGAAAATTCATTTAGTTGCTGTTATTTGTGGGAGTTGGTCAGATTTTCAATGTTGATGTAAACATGCTCTAGGAAAAACCCACATTCTGTTGACAAAGACTAAAAGATAATTGTTGCTGTCGTCTCTCACTTGATCCTGGACCTGGTTGCAGGGCAGTAGTCTAAGCAGAGACTTCCAGACTCCCCTCTCCGCAGACATCTGCTTCAGCCCAGAGACATAGTCCCTCCAGTACGTCCTGGGTTGTTCGCTGGGCCTCCTCCCAGTGGGAGTGCCTCGAACACCTCCCAAGGGAGGCGTCAGGGGGCATCTGAAAACGATGTCAGAGCCACCTCAGCTGACTCCTTTCGATGCAGAGGATAAGTGGCTCTACTCTGAGCTTCCCCCTATTGACCAACTCCTCATCCTATCTCTAAGGGAGAGCCCAGCCACCCTGTGGAGAATGTTCAATTCAGTTTCTCGTATCCAGGATCTCCTTCTCTTAGTCATGATCCAGATTTTATGATCATAGGTGGGTAGTAACATAGACCGACCGGTAAATCGAGAGCTTTGACTTTTCACTCAGCTTTCTCTTCACCACAACAGACAAACGCAGCATCCACATTATAGCAGCTGCTACACCGATCCATCGATCTATCCATCTCCTGCTCCATTCTCCTCTCATTGTGTGAACAGGATCCCAACATACTTGAACTCATCCACTTGAGGCGGGAACTCTCCTTCAACCTGAAGGAAACAAGTCACCCTTTTCTGCTCGAGAACAGGATTCTCATCCCTGCCACTTCACACTCGGCTCGATTTTCTGTGCTGCATATTTCTGGTGTTACAAACCATTGTGTCAAAAGTAACGCATTCAGATTCTATAATTTTAGTAGCGTCTACATAAATCGATTTTGCAAACTGAAGGAGAAATTGTGTTCTCCCTGTCTTGATTGATAACAGACAGTATCATTAGGAAACTCGATATTCTTATTACCACATCGCCTGACAGGACACTGTAAAAAAAAAAAAAAAAAGAAAAACTCCATAATGCCTCTTTAAGGGGGAAAAACTAATGCAGGTGTGCATACACTCAGGGGGAATAAAGGATAATTTTATTTTAACCAGAACATATCAAAAAGGACAGATCTGAACATCAGTCAGGAAAAACTTCATTATTCCAAATTTTCTAGAATTTCCATTCATTTTTCTCAACACATGCTGTCTTCAAAAGGCATCCAGGGAGCACCCAGTTGTTTTGTAGATGCAAACATTGTGTCAGATTTGCATATTGTATCACATCATTTTTTTCCCTTGAGGCATCTAGCAAAAGTAAAGTATATCCTTTCTCATCAGCATTTTGAAACACTGATCAATACTTTTGTAACCACTGACCTGGATTACTTTAGTGCATTTCATAAGGGTATCACTGATTTGTGCATTTTCCAGCTTCAGAGGGTACATAATGCTGCTGCACATCTCTTAACATCTACAAGTAAATATCAACATATTCCCCCTATTTTAGGCTCTTTACATTGGCTGCCAGTACATTTTGGGATTTATTTTAAAATCTTTTATTCGCTTTTAAAGTTCTTAATGGCCCTGCCCCACCCTACCTGTCTGAGCAGCTACATTCCTGAACACATGCTGAGGGTGCCAAAGACAAAGTGCAAGCTCAGAGGGGCTTTTGTTGTTGCAGCCCCCAAGCTGTTGAATGACCTTCCTTTAGGCATTAGACAGGACTCTTCCCTTTCTGATATTAAATCTCTTTTTAAGACCTATTTCTTTTCTTTCACTCTGTCAGCCCTCCAAAGGGACGAGGACACCATCATACTACCAGGAGACAAAGGAAGATACACAGTTGTACTTAACACAACCGACTACCACGCCAAAGTTGAAGCCCTCCTCAGTGACGCAGCCACTTACAAATCGCTGAAGAAAGATCACAAAAGAATAAGATCATAAATAACCTAAAAGAATAAGATCATAAGCTGCCTTCAGCGGTATGAGAAGGACAAAGCCATCGGCAGACAATAATACTACCGGCTGTACCCAGGAGAAGCCATTCCCAATCTACAGCCTCCCAAAAATACACAAGGAAGGAGCTCCACTCAGGCCCATCATCAGCAGCATCAACTCTAGCACTTACAACATTGCTAAACATCTTGCATCATCTTCCATCCTTGCGCCTTTCGTCTGCAACACACCACATCACATTTCTAACTCCCAGGACTTCTCCAACAGAATAAAGGACCTGACACTGGACACTCTTTTTACTTCCATCTGCACCAAGGAAGTAGTCGCCACAGTAAGGATATCTGTGAAGGTTCTCAGTCATCAAGGTCATGGTCAAGGTTGGAAAGTTCAGTTTAGGCAACTGGACATGAAGTTTTCTAGAAGATGTTTCACCTCTCATCCAAGAGGCTTCTTTAGTTCTAACTGATGCAGGAGAAAACAGAGATAATATAGTGTAGGTGTGACAAAAAAATAGGAAAGAGTGAGAAAAGAAACAAAAGGTGGCTTTGAGCCATGTATAAGTTTCCATGTATAAGTTTGCCACTATGTGTCCCCCATAATGTCCCCCATTTATACATGGAAGAAGCTGAAAGCAGAGCTCTACACTCATACATGGGAACCAAACCCAGTCACTGGTTCAGATACATGGATGACACAGGGGTCAAGATAAAGACCAAGGATATTAACACTTTCACAGACCACATCAACACAGTGGACAGAAACATAATTTCACCTGGGAAAATAAGAAAAAGGACAGCCTTGCCTTCCTGGACTGCACGGTTCACATCATGGAAGACAGAGAGTCTTGTGAGTTTTGACTCACACCACCCACAGGAACACAGACTGGGTGTTCTCAGAGCCCTCCGGACACAAGCAGAAACCATTTCGACCACCAACAGACAGAGGATCAAAGAACAAGGACATGTCTGGATATTATGATAAAACTGATGATTTACATAGTTTACCACTGATAATGAATTATTGAGATATGCAGCACTTTCTATATTTTTGAAATGACTTTTGTTATGAAATTTTCTGCGAATGTTTTTTATAAGCGATGTGTAACTGATGTTGTCGATTACCTAAACTTTGCATGTTCTCCCCATGCACGTGAGGGTTGCCTCCAGTTACTTTGGCTTCTTCCTAAAGTCCAAAAACATGACTGTTGGGTTAATTAGCATCTCTAAATTGTCCTCAGGTGTGTGTGCATGGTTGTATGTCTTTGTGCATCGATATGCTGCCTTGCGACAGACTGGCGACCTGCCCAGGGTGTACCCCGTCTTACGCCCATAGACTGCTGGATATAGGCCCCCTACTGTGACCCTGATGGGATACTCAGGATAAGATGGATGGATTACCTTGACTAATGATTGCAGACCAAATCTATACAAAACTGTAGCACAGTCAGCTTGTGCTTATAAGAGTTCACAGGTCAGAGTGAGTCATTTTGTTTATAATCAAAATTCTTAAAATGTGCTCAGAGCACATGCAAAGAAAAACTATATTTTTTTACAGAAGGTAAAGGTCATAAGGAATGACTCCTGTTTAGTAAAGAAAAGTTGTCCTTATTTTTATTTCAGCGAATTCAACTTCTGCCTGTAACTAATTTTGAAATATTGGCAATTAGGAAATGTCAGAGTTTAGAGGAGGGTGTTTCTCAGGGTAATATGCATAAAGTCTTACGTTTCGAGCTAATAACATGAAATATATGCTTATTCGGAATGTTAAATGTTTTAGAAAATATCTATCTGATAATCAATTTTTTCCTTTAATGAAACTCTTAATTGTCACCAGTGCTGATTTTAAATGCTATTTTAGTTCTCAGACAGAAATCAAAATGGGCTAAAATCGGGATGAAGGTTCGAACCCTTTTAAAAACTTGAGCTTGTAATTTCAATGCAAAACTCTGATTTGAACATCTCAAATTTTAAGCACACCTTGTAAGTCCTATAATTTTACCTGAAAAAGTCTTCTTTAATTCTGACTTGAGGCCTATTTACCAAAGTTTTCTTGGTTAGCGCTCCTTGTCTACCCCAACAACTGAGATAATTCTTCTCTGTCACAGCAGACAGACCTCAAATGACTACAGAGGACAGGAAAAGGGCCGCTAGACTCGATTGAGGCCACGCAGAGGTAAAAGATGATTATATTCTGCTTGTTCTCTTCGCTGTCATCTCCCAGCATTTCTCTTCCGCACAATGACCATGAGGAGAATGGGTTAGAACACCCGTCACCCTGATGTCTCCCTGTCATATCACGAGGAACTCATAAAGATCCACTTTCTTCACTTCAAATAGGCCAATCTTTGTGTCAGCCACAAGAGGGATAGGCATGCAGTCCATACACTAAATGCCAGACACGTGGCTGGATCACACAAGTAGCCAGTTTTTGTTCACTTAAAAAAAAAAAGAAATAAAAAAACTTTCACTGTGCTGATGTAAAATTATACTGCCAGGGGGCATTTTTTCACACCTGATTACATGCATATTCATTAGGATTATAAAGATTTTTACTCTTCTCTCCTTAAATGCCATCTGAGCAGAATAAGGTGAGTGAGCTGCAGGATGCAGTCAAGTCACTTTCCAAACAAATATCTTATGGGTCACAGTACTCCTCTTCTCTGTGGTTGTAATCATGAATTAAAAGGTCATTCTTTTTACTAAATATTTAATCTGGTATCTGTGACAAAATTGCATTCAATAATTTCCTGCTTTTATAACAGTCGTATGTTACTTGGCTTTGGTTTTCTGCAGCTTTGACAGTTTGTCAATAATGCTAATAGTTTCTCTTGCATGCAGTAATCATACTAAGGACTGTTACACATCGATATAAAAAAACACTAAGAAAACAATTGTCAACAGTTCATGTAACAAGCTCAGAGGGAGTTGAATTATGCTTGTTGTTCCAGAAAAACTCATTTTTCCCCAATTTATATGCTATAAAATTTTCAGGATTATGTGTTAAGCTAATTGCATATAAAAGCAGAGACTTTTTATGCTTTGTAATCTGCTGAAAGGCGTCTATACAGAATGGGGTTCGTCAAGCTTGACCCAGCTCTGTTATGCGTGTAAATCATCTTCAAAATTTGTCCCCAAACTGTAACAGGCCTTTGAACAAGCAGGACACAGTGATAAAATAGCAAGAGGTACAAATGTCGAGGGGTGGAAGGAGCAAAACTTTAAGTTATTCTAGAAACTAATCAGATAAATATGTCAATCTGAAGAAATTAATACAAATAATAGCTAAGGGTGGTAAACAGGTTTTTTTGTTGTTTGAAGTACTGAATATATTTTAATGGATATCAATTTATTGAAAGAAGAATTGTAACAAACCATTGCCTTTTGATGTCATGATTAAACTGTATATTCAGATCACACAAATAGCCTTGCGACCGTGAATGATATACTTGTACATACTTACATGACCAAATGACCCATAAAGCTTTATTGCCATTATTTATTGGATTTGGAACAACTATTGAAAAGAATAAGATGAAGTCAAAGCATTAAATCAGAGCAGAGCATTGGGTTATGACAAGATGAAGGAACAAAAGGCAGGGTGAGCAAAATATTCTTGAGCTGAACAAAAAAAAAAGACAAACAAAAGGGAGACAGCCAAACATTTTCAAAAGACAACAGTAGAATAGCACAGGCAATGAGGCAAAAAAAGAAGGAGGATGTTCTACAAAAGCTAGGTATGCATTCAAAGTAAACAAAGAAGCTCAATCATAAAATATACAAAAACAAAACACCCAATTTATTAAATACAAGACGATTAATAACAGCTTGGCTCTGATGCTGCTCCTTCAACAGACAGCTTTAGACAAAACTACACTGTTTAGTCTAACAGATGTAATGTTTTAAAAATCTTTTTGAGAACCTATACGCCAAATGTACATTAATCTGCAATGTTGATTGAATCCATAAGTGGTTTCTGGTCCATTTAGCTGTTCTAGTAGGTTTTAGTCATATTCTATACCATAATATAAATTGTATAGTATTCATTCTCTTCCTAAAAAAGCAATGATTTTTATTTTCTCGTTTATCATCAAATTATTATTTTTCCCTTTGCACTTCACCGATTATCTGTGATTGTTCTTCTTTTCACAACTGAAGCTCTAAGTCTCCAGAATAATCTCAGTGTTGACAGGTACTGGGCCTCCAACTAATACCAGAATATAATAGACCTTTTCTAGATCTTTCATCAGAATCTATCATATCTTAAACCTTTGGTCTGTAACAGACGAATACTGCATTGTCTCATCAAAACCACATGATGTGTTCAGAGGCAGAGAAAGAGGCTATTTGGATCCTCATTAAATTTTCAAAAGTCCTGATGGTCCTCTGAAAATTGAGCGAACTGTTCCAACCCAACCTTAATTTTATGCAACAGTAAGTGCAAATTAGTTTCACAAAAAATATTGTTAATCACAGTCTGCTGAGTTAATTTGCTGCGCGGTAATTTTCTGTGGTGCCTTTCAAATCACACTCGGTCATGATCCGTGATGACTTGTGTGATCTGTGTTCAAACACTGGTCTTCCCCTTGACAGTCAGCATTACCAGACCTCAAGATCGCAAAATAGGTTTTCCTTCCTTTATCACCTTTGCATTGTAGTGACAATTCAAATCACAATAAATATAAACCCTGATACTCTAAACCTATCACCAGTCAGTAAGCTTTTTAATCTTTTAATTTATTGTCAAGCATCTTCTTGGCACTTCAAATTTTAATTTACTTTATCAGCTTATTTTTTTTGTCTGCTTTCTATGAAAATTCTGTTGGAATGTTGGATACATTCAATCTTATCATTTAGGTAATAATTAGCCAAAACAAATCACTATGCAGTAACTTGTTGTGCCACACATTTGCCACTATTCTTGACTGTGAACATGTTAATATAAACTTTAAACTTACCTGAGTAAGAGCTGTTCTGTCCATATGTATCTAAAGAAACATTTATGGTAGTCCGAATGTAAAGAAAATAAACCCACTGTCTAAAACATCAAGTCCTGATACATTTATGAAGTATCAAAATCCCCTTGACAATGCTTGACTGAAAGTTCAGTACTGCATGCGCAATTAATGCTCAAATAAATCTTAGCTGAATTCATCAGAAGACATAGGCAGCTCTGTTTCCATGTCAGCTGAAGTAAGTGAATCATTGTCAGTATAGAGAGTATGTATAATTCAGTATTCAGTGGAGTAATCCCTTTATAAATATATATATAAAAAAACTCTTAGCTTTAGATCACAGCACATATACTAACGTATCAGAAGCATAGAAAGAAGCTGCAGGTAACGTTATTAACGTAAACTGGACTATGTTCTTACACCATGAAAATTCAGGTCACACTGGGGAAAATAGTATAACAGTTCGTTTTGTATGTTTAATGCATGACTGCGGTGATCTAGCAATAATAAGAATTGTGTATTCCTTCTTTATATTCTATTTACTAAGTTTTGTTAGTGAGTTTTCTGTTTTTCTTGATTTGCCCTGCAGCTTCCCACAGTTTCTCAGCTTCCTTCACCTGCTGGCCTTCAGTTGCTCGGTAACTAAGTTTTACAGTCATCAAGCTCCACAGGATAATTTCCAGGTGTTTTTTTTTATTTTATTTTGGTCAGGCCCCTATATCATGTAAAGATGAGGACCCAAGTTCAGAGAAGCAGCAGAAGTCAGGCAGGTGAAAATTAAGTAAAAATGAGTACAGGGAAACCAAAGCATTAAAAAGGAATAACTTGCAGGACACAGAGGTGATGGCAGCAACAGTAGGACATGACACCTGCTAAAAAAGCAACTAGTATTTATGCTGGGTAGCTTCAAAACTGGAGTGCTGTGACTGGTGGGTTACTGAGCAAATGAGAGACAGCTGGGGAGTTCAGGTGAGCTGAGATGCTGAGGGAAGGTTTTGAGTAAATAAAGGTACACAGCAAACATTCAACCAAATGATATTCTAGTATGTACTTAAAATGGCTAATGCTTGAATTTATGTGTTTTATACTCAAAATAAAGCACCAAGATCACTATTACGATTTTTCCCCCCTAAAAATCAAGGCACGTATGTGAGGGTGTGTGTGTGGGTGTGTGTGTGTGTCCGCTTGTCTTAAAAAAAGTTACAGACAGATTTTGATTACATTTTTTTTTTTTACCAAAGGTGCAACTCAGTCCAAGGAGCAATCCATCAAATGTTCGTGATGATCTACATCATAATAAGGATGCAGAATTTTTTTGAAGGATTCTTTAAAATCATTTAGAGGAACAGGCAGTTCCCCCCTGAACAGCAGTGACTTCTGACAACTTCATGGCTGAACTCAAAGAAGTATTATCGAAGTATTATACTGAAGACAAAAACACTGGAAAGGTGAGCCAATCTTTCCCTTGCAGTCTCGATCTGCTGATCAAAGAAGAAATCAGAGGGAATGAAGAAGGTGAGAGCAGAACAAACACCAGAGGCTACAGACACATGTTGTGTCTTATTTATAAAATTAAAGGTGCGCTTCAGCAAAGAAGCAATCATCAAAATTTGGCAATGATCCAGATCAGTTTTAGTTATAGGTGTAAGTCACAATATGGGGCAAAATTTGATGCTTGATGAAGGTCTGCGCTATCCGAGTGCTTTTCTAATTATAAATATCATTAACAAATATGATAAGAAAGAACAATTTATCATTGTAATTATAATAAATACACCCAAAAATATATTTGAGATAATTGGTATTTTAAAATGGGGTGCTTCCCATTCTTAAATATGATTTCCATGTTGTAAAATACAGTATAACCCAAACCCTAAGGCACAAAATATTCCTGCATTAGTGTTGACCGGCATAGTGCCACCAGGAGCATCTCCAAAAATAAATCAGGCAACAGAGCAAAATCTTCCTAATGCTGGTTTGGCTGATCACAATAATCAGTATGTGCTGATCCGATTCAAGGATCAATCCCTAAATCTTTTAATAATTTTATCTTATGAACATTGACACTGTATTATTAAGTACTAAATTATGAGATGAGAAAGTACCTTGATCAAAATGAAAGATCGAGAAAATAATGTTGACAAGGATGAAATAAGGAATACACTTAAGAGGCTTTTAAATAAGCTGTTTTAATCTAGAATGATTTTTTTCGCAGTCCTGCCTTCAGCCTATGGGCTTCTCCGACCCTGTGCTGTCCTTCCACCTCCAACAATTAGCTTCTAGAGGCTAGCCCTAGCCAGCTGCTGCCTCTTCCTATTCTGTCACAATGACTGTCTTCTCTGATGTACAGCTGTCCTCACGATAAGTCGCAGCCCCTCTCCTTCAACCTCCAGTTCCTTGTTTGTCTTGCAAGTCCATCCAAACTTCATCCATCCTGCTTCGATCCTCTGTAGTTAGCTTCTATAGCTAGCCCAAGCCAGCCAGCATCTCTCCCACCTGCTGGGTTTGCTTGGCAGGCTTCTCCAATGTACTTCCGTGCTCCTCAGCTCTGATACTATGCTAGCATTAACAGGTTGCCACCTCTACCTCTGTGTTTCCTGTGTTTTATGTGTTCGATGTCAGAGGTGCATGGCATTGCCGCAAGAACAACAACCTTCTGTTATTGCCCTTAGCAGTTGGTATAACAAGATTGTACTGAGGTTGTGCTTGGTTTTTACAAAATATACAGCTCTGCATTAAGCTAATTTTTGTCACTTTGGTTTTATCTGTTCAAAGCATATTATTTATATAGCTTTTCATTTAATTGAAGTGCTGACTTTTTTAAACTTAACTGTGTCTGAACATAGATTTTTAACATATTGAAAAAGGTAATTGCCAAAAATTGTACTCTGAGTTTTTTTTTTTACCCCTGTTTCTCTTAACACTGTATGGACCCATGTATAGACCCATTTACTGGGTCTGTTGCAACTAAAACAGCTGCACGTACAATTTGGCAGCAGAGGAATGTCTGACTTGTCAAGCTATGCTGCCAAGACACAACGCAAGTCCTCAAATAAGAACTTGAAGAATCTATCCTTAACAAATTGCAACCTACAGATATGTGTACGGTTATTGATTAGGAATATGATGGTAACAAGCAAGTGGCCAAACACTCTTGGATGTGGAAACGAGGTTGAATCAATATCAGCTATCTTCTACTTTGATGCTCCAACACTGGATACATGCATACAAGAGCATATCATTCAAGGAACCTATCACTCTTTTTATGGGCAACTTCAGCAGGCAGGTACATAATGAATATGAGAGGAGCAGAACAGCAACTCACTGTTCTATTTACATGAGTATTTCTTCAGAGCAGCCAATGGGTGAACTTTTATTATACATTGACTGTACCTTTTCTACTGAGCAGTGTTTTAAAGCTAACACCAATGAATTTTAAGTGTCATCTAAATGAAGAGAGGATAACATTCATTAAAATGATTTCCACTGCAAATAAAGCACAGATAGCAAGTTTATTAGCCACTACCTGTATCTTATGGGTTTATGAAAAAACAGTGTCTTGTGAAATCAAAGTATAGACATTTAACCTTACCTAATATAAATTGGGGATCGCAGAAGCATTATTGATCATGCACTTGATCCTCCCTTCTTCTTTGTAAACTGGCCTGAAGCCACAGCTAGCTCTGGAGGCTTTGAAATGGTCTGTAGCATTTTTGTTATACTTTCGAACTTTAGTGCATCCAGAGAAGATTAGTTTAAAAGAATATGACCAAAACAACCTTATAATTTAGGGCTGGTAGTGACAATTGTTTGGCGCAAGATAGTAAATTATCCCTTAGCAGTTTGTAAATGACCTTCTTTAACCTTCCAACATATATGTGCAGCACCCCTTAAGGTACCTGCTGAGATCTTTCAATTTTTGTACTTGTAAAACATAAACATGTGTATTCCAGATTAGTAACCTGCCCAAATTCTTTACCTGCTTTTATAGGGGTGATGCCATTTTCCACATGATACAATATAGCAATTGTTTAATTAGCTTTTAGCCATGCACGTTAACTCAAAGCTCTAATATAACTTTTTCATTAGACCTGCTTCAGTATATATAATTTTTTAATATTATCCAGATGGACCATGTGATAACAGCTTTTGCCCCTTGCTGATTTTTTAAATGGTTTTCAGAAGAGCTTAGTTGGCTATGTCTTTTTACAGATTAATTATTATATTTAAGTAATTTTAGAATTTATTTGCTGTGGACAGTCAAACGTACAACCACATTCATTTAAAATCTCTCTGCTTTCAGGTAAGAATGCAATCAGTTGTCACTGAACAGTTTCATTAGCTATCTAACAGCTTATTTAATAACTGCGCATTATATCTGCGATAATGCAATCCACTCTCAATCCACTGGTGTCTGTTAAGAAAAGCTAGTATCACTATATCGCTGTTGCCTGGAAAAAAAGATAAAAAAGTGAAAGATTTTTTGTAAAAGTTTCTAAAAGAAAGGAATGGTAAGCAACATGACAACCAAGCAATATCTGCAATAGGTTTTATTGTAATTTTTCCCTTTTTTTAAGCCAATTAAAATATTAAATAGGGGGCTGATTGTAACAAAGCAAATGTGGGGCTCTTTAAAAGTTCCCTTTCTCCAAGGAATTTGCATTTAATTATTCTTAGCAGTTGTTTAAGTGAAAGGAATATCATATAAATTAATTGGCTCTCAGGACCAATCTGTAAAGGCTAACAACTTGCACAATGTTCGCATGAGTTGAAAAGAGAGGCCTCATATGCTGACAGACAGTAACTTAAACGTTAATTGCTTTCTGTGTGCTGTAGCCTGTCAGCTTAACGTAAAAGCTTGCGTGTCCTTGTGTGCCCCGAGTTATGTATGTGGGGCAGTGAATCCAAGCCTGCATGTCCATCGAGACAAATGGTCCAACAGGACAATAAATAAGCCACTTGGGAAGCATGCCAGATCTCAAAGTTGGCCAACGTGGGGAATTTTGCACTTCCCCCCTCGAAGCAGCACATATGTTCCCTGGGGCAGGATGAACAGCTCTGCCTGGGAGAAGAGAGAGAAGAGGAGGAGGAGAGAAGCTGAGAGTCTCCATCTGTCTGTGGATCTTAGGGGCTGACAGACCGTTACATCTCCCTCTGAAAAAGAAGCCAGTCTTGGGTAGAGACTATCAAAGATGGACTTGGTTTGGACTCCATGGCAGTCATGTCACAACCAGTGCCTGCCAAGGATAGGCTGGACAAAAAAACTGCATATGGTCCTGAAAAACACATATGGCTTACATGTCTTTGTGCTTTTTGGTTGCATATTCCTCCAGTACTTCTGACTTTGGCTCAGTCTATATTGTGCCTCTCACAAGCTTATCTTGAAACATATCGGTGCTTTGTGACTTAAGTACATATAAAAGTTTAAAATGAAAGTTTATGTTGTTATATCCTTTAAATCCCGATCAATATATTAAATCTTAAACCCAAAGATGTTTCTTTTTTAAGCCTTTTAAGTAATTATTTGAAAACAACCAGAAACCAAAGATGGTCATAAAAATATATAATTGTTGCCATTGTGGTATCTCTCAGCCTAAACAAAATGGTTTAAAAAACAACAAGAACAAGAAAAGAAAGACAGAATTACATTTTTTATGGCCCACCAAGTCTGGCTCTGATTGGTTGTTTAGTGCTCTTTGATGTCTCCTTTCCGAAACACTTACACAAACTTTAAGATTAGTTTTCAAACAAGAGTGTTGATATACTGGGATACTGATTGCCTTTCAAACATTACTGTAGTTTATCATATTTTGATCATGCAGCATCACATTGGTTCACAGCTATAATGTGTGTTATAAAGTGACATGCATTAACCTAAGGGACTGTATCTTTTCCCAGGCAGACAGTCGCCATCTGGCTGAGGTGTTTGGAGACAGACATTGTCTGTTGAGCCTTTCAACCTATAAATTTATGCCATGTCTCTGATGCCCCCACCTCTCTCCCCGGTTTCCCCTTCACACCGGAGCAGACGCTCTCAGATGGATGAGAGGCAGCAGATGGAAGGCCTGCCTGACATGGAGAGGACTAAGAAGGAAGTGTGATAGAAGAGTTTAACAAAATCACTGTTGTCTGCTGGCCAAAGAAAGCAACTAATCTGTCATCCCATTGAACAAGAATCACGATCAATATGTTTCTACAGATGAAGTTTGCAGGTTGATGTATCATGTCTTTTCTTTTCTCATCACTCTTGAAAAAAAAAAACTCACTTTATTTGGATTTGTGTTGTGCTGGAGTCACAGCAGAATGGGAAAGATGTGCAAAAATACACAAACTGCCTCAAAATTTGGCACAGGTTGCAGAGGCTGAGAAGATTTCCAGGAAGTTGTTAATTTGTCCATCTGCAGACTTGAATATAGGATGAAACATGTCAGTGTGTCAGATGAAAGCACTGGTGCTGCTTTCACTGTTGAGCAGCTAAAGAAAGTAATAAAGCAGCATCCAAAGGTTAAAGAACTTATGGGGTATTGGCTAAAACAGAAATTTGCTTGTTATTCTGCTGACATACTGCCTACCTTTCAGAGAACTGTGCCCAAGTATTCGTGAAAGGCTCAGCAGGAAATTAATGGTCATGATCTCAAATCTGCAAAGTAAGACAAGACAGAGAATCTTTTGTGCAAGGATCAACATATTTGATCTGTTACAAATAAAAAGATATTGGCAAATAATGTTTATCAAGCAATTATGATAAAAAAATACAGAAAAACACTACCTTTTCTCTAGATGGATCATTCCAGTGTAGGTGCACTCCATTCATACTTGTAATCACAATCATTAGATCAAGTGGAAAATCGGCTTGCAGCAAGTCTGCCTTTGAAACCTGAACAAGTAATTAATGTAATAAACTCCACACATTGATATCAAGGTGCTCTTTTTTTCGCTTTGGAGTTAAAAGTTCTCTGTGTTAATTAGTGGTAGGATGCATTATCAAATTACATTATAAAGCAAAAAGCCTCTCCCTGTGTGTCAATTTCTAATGGCTGCTTTCACCACAGCTGTGGTGCTGACAACTCACTATCTATATAAGCTATTTTTCACCTTTTTGTCTTTCATTCCAATTATGCAATAGAAATTATGATAACTGAAATAAAATAAAAGGATTTTTTTTACATCTGGTTTTGATCAGCTTCTTTGGAAAGACTCTGCAGACCAGTCCTTATTCCCTTTCTTTTTATAAACTGAACACTGTACAACTGTCTTTAATAGAAGAGAGGGAAAACTTTCAAAACTGTTGTTTTTAATTCTTAAAAAAATGATTTTTAAGATCTTTTTAGATGATGTGATGAATGTTTCTGAGACACACAAATACAAACAATTGGTAAGAAGCATCAGTTTGAACAAATTTGTTTTGAAATCATTTGTACGCTACAAAATCATTTGTAAAGTGATTTAGAAGAAAATGCCGAATTGACCATTTTGTCACTTATTTCTAATCTTCTCTGTTACAAAAAATATATTATGACTGCCCCAGACTTGATGAAGGAGTCTTAACAGTCAGCTGTTTTCCAAACCTAGTTTTCACTAAATTACAACATTTGTTGTTACTTATAAGCAATTGTTCATTATAAAATCCTGTATAAAGTAAGCAACATCATTATGTAATATGCAACTCTGCAATTATAAATTTAATTTTTATTCTCTGAATACAGAACCATCGGTCATTAAACCTGCAGGAGGCAAATCTGTATCCAGGGGACACTAGTTTAAATCATTATCATTTTGTCAAAAGAAAGAACAGTCAATGAGCTCTATGGGAGATCAAGCTACTATTGAAATAACATCTAGAACAGAGAAAGGAAAGAAGGTTCAGAGAGGAGGTTCAGCAACATGTTGCTGTTTGAAATTGCTGTACAGTACATACACCATTTTTGGATCAGATATTTTTTATTTTTAATTCGGTGCAATCAACAGGTGACAATTTACAGCTCTTGTGACTTATTCCCCACTGCTTGTCTTTTAACGGTCCTTTAATTCTGCTGCTCAGCTCTTAGTCAGCACAACCTCAATCTCCAAACATGTGAATTCTCTCTTTGTGTCCAACTCCATTCTTGTGCATCAACAGCATCTGACAAGTGCTGGAAATTGTAGCCTTATATGGAATTACTGTCATGTTTGGGTTTTTTAAGTGCCGAGCCCACATGCAGAACACCAAGACAAAAGAACTTTATCAGGTTTAAGATGTTTATTTAAAGAGATGTAACTGGGGAGCGAGAGCCAGGTCCAGGGAGGAAACACCGGCTAAAGCAGACACTTGGAGAGAGAGCAGACTGATGAGTTCACGGCCAATTGGAAAAAAGAGCAGCTGAGCGTAATAGAGTGAGTCTTACTGTTTGGAGAAGGGTTCCAGGTTTAGAAGGGAGGTTTTGGTATCCTGTGTGGGTCCAGGAGTAGCGGAGGAGTGCGGTGGGAAAAAGACAGGTTGGCTCACGGTGGTCAAAGGAGATCACCAGGAGGTCAAACTCAGGAGGCTCTGTGGTATCATAAGCTAGCAAACACTCGGCCCCAACAACCGGGCAGCAGTTCCTTAAGTGCAGAGAGGCTGATGAGGTTGAGTGGAAACACCTGTGCCGCTGGAAGCCACACCGCACTCCAACCGAACATGGCGGCACCTGGTGGTGGAAAAGGAAAGGCGCACAGGAGAGCAAAAACCCACAACAGAATAACAAAGAGCCCCGGATCATGACAATTATGGGGGTAATCATGCAGATTTGCAACTCTTGTGAATGAACGCTCACTTAAGCACAGGTGGAATGCATCAGATTTAGGTGGATCATTCATGAAGTAATCTAAAAACTAAGAACATTTGTTAAATCAAATGTAGAAGCCCACAGTAGGAGAAAAAATAAGAGAAAGGTACAAAAAGGAAAATGGTATTGCATGAGGCCCAATGACTTTAACCCTTTAAGGACGACCGGCGATCCGAGATGCATACATATTTTTTAAATGCCGGTAGAATTCGAACCACGTAAGTTAGAGCAATTTTTTTGCTCTCCCCGC
>JAUZNJ010119461.1:0-19267 GCA_034780135.1 Jordanella pulchra | reverse complement strand
ATACAACAAAGTAACACCTAGATACTATCGCTGAAGCGTAAGTAGCATTATTTAATCTGACATGTATTCTGTGTTACTTGAAAATAAGAGCATTTTGTAAAAGCTTTCTGTATATGTTTTCTGGAATTTCATTTCAGATTAGAGGAGAATGAGAACTAAAAGCTGCTTCTATCTCCATGTTTGGTTCTGGTTCTAATCCAGTAGGCCTGAGAGGTCTGGCTTTTCATACCATGTAGACCAGTCTATAATGTACTTTGGAACTCGGCCTTTCAGTGATTTCTAGACAATCAGAAGGATTTTAAAATCTATTCTCTTTACTTTCTTAGTTCTAGTGAGGACGCTGGCAGCCGCATTCTGGATCAGCTCATTTAGAGCCACGTTGCTGCTTTCTAGCTGGATTAGCTGAAGCTGGATGCTAGCTTTTAAAAGCTTTCCCTTTGGTCCAAAAACTATGACATCAGTTTAGTTCTGATTCAGCTGAAGAACCTTTTGTTCACCCATGGTTGATTTCTTCTCTGCATTTACCCAGAGCTGAATGGTGATGAACAGCTGAGTGTCGTCTGCATCGCTATGGTAACTAATGTTACCATAGCGATGCAGACGCGTATCTGTCTGTGTGATTTGAATGAATTGACTTTGTGACGTGCCTTGAGATGACATGTGTTGTGATTTGGCGCTATATAAATAAACTGAGTTGAATTGAATTGAATGTTGTTTATGTAGATCTGAGGAGAGCATGGAGATACTAAATTGGAGGGGCTCAAAGATGGACCCCTGGGGTGGTAACATGAGAATTCTGATGGAAAGTTACCTAATGACACTAAACAGTGTCTGTACTTTAGTAGGATCAGAAAGAAGGTTGAGCCATAACCCTAACTTGACTTGTGTTTTTCCAACGTTCAACTTATTCTGTCTTCATATGAAAGCTTCTACATAAACCAGGAACATATCTGTCTGAGAACTTTGAGCTCAAATCAATGTGTTTGTTTCTACAGCATGAGAAGTACAGCAGTCAGCTGCAGATGAGTCTGAAGGCTTCTGAGGGGAAGAAGAGCGATGAAGACGAGAGGCAGCTGGGAGACAAGACAACAAGTACGAAGAGCCTCTTACAAGGTACAGACTCTAAAAAACAGAGTCCAAGACCAGTAGAAAATCCAGCAGTTCCAAGTCAGCTAAGTCAGTACTTCTGGGTCAACTAGGCCAGCGTTTCTGGAGGCCAGAGTTTCTGGGTCCATAGCTAGTCCTGTCCTTCTTTCTGACTATTGGTTCTGATAAAGATCTCCCTGGTGTCAGCACTCAGACTCTCATTTCATTGGAGACTCGTCCAGTTTTCTGGGCTCTGGTCGTCCTCATAGAACCAGCGGTTGGTAGAACCAGCTCCTCTGAACCAACGGTTGGTAGAACCAGCTTTTCTGAACCAAGGGTTCGTAGAACCAGCGGTTTGTAGAACCAACAGTTCGTAGAACCAGCTTTTCTGAACCAACAGTTCTACTAGGAAAAATTTGGAAGCTAGCTACAAACTCTAAGTGGAGGAGTTTCAAGGGATCTGGTTTGTTGCTCATGGATGTCAGCAGGATGACAGAGGAAGCCCCTCTGGGGGGGCTGATGGGAGCTGATGGATGGATAGAGCTGAAGGGCAGCAGCCCACCACCTCTGTGTTTAGGAGGTGTTTGCTTCCCTCCACGTTTGTCCAGTGCTATCTAAATGTGTCTTTGTGACAGAGACTCCTGAGAGCCGGCCCACTCCTCTGTATGGCCAACCGTCCTGGTGGGGAGAGGAGGATTATGGGAGTAAAGTCCAAGGCAGTGATGAGCCTCATTCAGGTAGACACATCTTGCTAAGCCTTCTGAAGGTTTCTATGTTGTAACAGATGTAGAGAACAATGTTCTTTGTATAAATCCAGATTTTCCTGGACCTCATCCAGACCCCCAACCAAAGGCCGTATTTCCTTCCTACCACCGTGAGCCCAGCTACTTTGAGATTCCCACCAAGGACTTCCAGCACCAGAAAACATCAGAGGCAGAGCTCCATGAGATCCCCACCAAGGACACTGACACCCCCCCCGCCCCGCCTTCCCCTCCTACGCCCACCCCGCCTGTTGTCCAGAGCCACGCCTCCTTCACCATTGAATTTGATGACTGCATGCCCGGCAAGATCAAGATCAAAGACCACGTCACCAAGTTCTCCACCCGCCAGAGGAAGGGTCAGGGCCCCCCGAACAAGACCGCTGCACCTACTGAAATGATGTCAGTGCAGAGCAAAGTGGCTGATTGGCTGGTCCACAGTGATGTCAGCATGATGAGGAGGCATCCTCCATGTGAGGACGTCTGCAGCACTAAGAGTGACCTCGCCATGAACACCAAGACCCTGAAAGGTCAGAGGTGCCTCCTCAGAGGAAGGGGGGCTCCAAAACTCTTCTAAAAATGTGTTAATGCCATTGATGGTGGGAAATTCACTCCAGATGTTTTTAGTAACCCAGTGAATCAGCAGGCAGCGCCTCCTTAGTCCCATTCTTCCACAGCATGGTGACTAACTGGAGAGCTCCAGCTGCTGAAGGTCTGTTCCAGAACATTATCTAACTAAAAAATCATCCTGTTTGATCCTCAGACCTCTTTTCAGGGAGTCTCTGAGATGTTTCTCTTCTCTGGCTGATGTCTGCCAGGACATTCAGCTGGTAGACGATGCTGCACCATCCTGTTCCCACCAGAAAACAGTCTTTGCTGGATGGTGCTCTAGGGCCATAAACCCACCATAATCTCCCAGTCCTGTCCATCAAAGACTGGGAGTCTCACTCTGCTACTCTTCAGCAATGAAAAGTTCCTTTGAAGCTCCTGATGAGGCAAAGTCTTTCTGAGCTCTCGCCCAGGGGTCTTTGGCCCCTGGACATCTCTTCTGGTAAATCCGTTCACTCTTCCAATAGAGAGTTCCTGGGTGGGAGAGCCTCCGATTAAATGAGCTCCTGATCGAAGGATCTCCTGTGTGAAGGAGCTCCATGCTGAAGGAGCTCCTTGTTCTGCCTCATCTCAGCTAAAATGATCTTCTCTTGAGTGTCAGTGAAAGCACTCAGTAGAACATTGTAGGTGTTAGAAATGTTTTCTTCCAGGTGTTTGGGAAGATCACTTTGGTTTCTACTAACATCTGATGTTTTTTCAGAGCAGAAGGTGATTAGAAATGTAGACCGATTCTGTTTAACCTTCACTTTAAACATCAAGATGTTTTCATGCCTGTTATCTTCTACCAGATCACCACCATGAGGATGGAACCCAGAGTGATTCTGAAGATCCGGTTCTTAAAGCCAGAAGTCCGTCCCAGCAGACGGTCCAGTCAGGTCAACAGCCTGTTCCAACACAGAAACTCCACCACGTGCTGCAGTTCTCTCCACCCAGACAGGCCACTGGCCCGGCCGTGTTCCCTGAGCGGCCCCCGTCCCACAGCCCTCCCCAGCCACCGTCCCCCATTGAAATGTCCAAACAGGGACCTTCTGAGCACCTCACCCAGCAGGCCTTCATCATTGAGTTCTTGGACGACAACCCACGTAAGAAGCGCTCCCAGTCCTTCACCCACAACCCCGCCCATGCCGACTCCTACTCCACCCTGAAGGCCAAGATGGAGCGGCGGAAAGGAGGCGAGAGGCCAGCATCCATGCATGGACACATCCCCCCCACCCAGCAGGTGACGGTACCCTTAAAGGGTCAGGGTCACGGTGTCCCTCAGAGGTCAAGCTCTCTTAAACGAGAAAAAGCAGAAGGGGAGGCATCTTCAACGAGCTCTTCCTCAGGGATCCTCATCAGACCTTTTGGCAGCGTTGGCAAGAAGTCAAAACTTGCACAAGAGTTTGCTGCAGAGTTTCTAAAGGACTCCGCTCCTACCACAGAAAAAGACTTGCCTCTTCCCATGTCTGCGCCGCCTGTGATGGTTTCGCCCCCCCATGCCCAGATCCCGTCCCCACAGGAGCCTCCAGCACCTCCTCCTGGTTCCTACCCCTCATCCCCATCACAAGCTCCACCTGCCTCCAAGTCCTTCAGAGCGGCCAGTGGCCCGGCCCAAACGGCGCATCCGTCCCGACCGCACACGTCCCCCCTGGGAGTCCGTGGGGGAGACGCCAAGGTTTCCCAGAGGATGGTGAGGAATGAGGAGGATGACAGCCTGAGTGATGCTGGAACATACACCATCGAGACAGAGTCCCAAGACAAAGAGGTGGAGGAGGCCCGCAGCATGATCGATCAGGTGACCTTCAACATTTCAGAGCGCTAAAGCCATCAGTATAGAATATATAAAGTTCATTACGAAGTGGAGCTTTGGCCCACGAATGTGGAAGGAGTGAAGCATGAGACATCTGATCCTTGTCTTTCCTCCCTCTGTGGTCAGAGCAGCCTCTCATGCATGCCCTGTTGTCAAACAGGTGTTTGGTGTCCTTGACTCTCCAGAGTACAGTGGGTCCACCACAGGAGTCTATAGACCGGTCATACAGGAAGGCAGAGAGGAACCCCTCCACCTGCCTGCTGATGGTAGCAGTGTGGACCTGTTGCATGGCTTTATCCCAGCAGTCAGTGCTCCCTCTACAGGTCCCATGCAGGTAACGCAGACCAAGCAGAACCTGGGAAGCATGATGCTCTCCTTGTGCATGCCCTCTGGTGTTCACCCTCCGTTCCCTGGGTTCCACTCTGTCTGGTCTCGGCTGGTTCTTTGTTATCCAGATGTGCTCATGTTCTTCATCACTATCTGTGTTTTGGTTCAGGGTCAAACAGACGACCTTGAAGGACCTAAATGGGTTTCTCGGTGGGCCAGCCTTGCGGACAGCTATGCCGAGCCCGGCTCTACACCTCCTCAAGGGGAATGTCTCGAAGGTACTCTGCATTTGATCTGGTTAACAGAAACAGTATCAGGGCTGTTTGTTCAGACCTCACAGCTGTGAATAAATCAGAACAAATTAGAATGGAATAGAATAGCCTTATCTGACCGAATTTTCTAGTCCAGGAACTAAAATGAAGCCTTTGGGTCGAGCTCTATGGGCTGCTTGTTACATGGCTAACAGCGCCCCCATTGTGAAGCAGGTGATGGCAGAATCATGCTGTGTGAATGTCCACATCAGATTGAACCTCTGAAAGAGTTAAGGCTGCCAATGGAGCTCTATTATGATACGAATCAAGGGCTCGAAATGCTTTTTAAAAACTCAGTTTCAAGCTCTTGTCTGTTTTTAAAACGTGAGCCACCCTGTACTTGGCTGATCGCTGTGAGGTACTGCATGGAGGTCCTTGACAGAAGTACACAGATCCATTAACACTGTTAATGTTTTCTTGGCATTCTGTTACCACAGAGGCTCCATTAACAAAAACTTGTGTTTATAGATTTGCGGTACATGAATCATTCAGTGGGAAGCTACAGCTACGACACATCTGAGTCCGAGACGAGCCACAGCTCCAGGACCCGAAGACTGCTGCCTCAAGTTCCTCCAGAAAAGGCAGAAAGTATCCCTCCAAGCATCCTGATTCGACATGAACCTCACCAAGGCCAGAGATCTCTGGATAGGGCTCATGGTCCTCCTTACTCACTAGACTCCAGCCAGCGCATAGCTGTTCATGATGACGTGGAGCCAGACAGCCTGAGTGATGCCAGCCGCTCTGAAGATGGACCCACTCTGGTTAATGCAAAGATTTCAGATGTCAGGACTGGAAACATGACCCCTGGTTGTCACCTCAGAGTTCAGGACAAAGTTTCTCCAACCAACAAATCCACCTTCTTTTACATTGGTGCTGAGGACAAGTCCGGTAAGGCGGAACCGACCCGAAGCCCAGTACAGGCTGACAGGACTCGAGACCTTGCCACTAAAACCCCTCCTACGACAGTCTTGATCCGACACCTAAGTGGACATGAACCCAGAAGAACAGGAGTCAAACCGAACAACTCTGCACCAAACCTCATAATACAAGACAAAGATTCTGTTCCTACTAAAGATATCGTCCGCCAAGAAAGTTTCACCAAAGACCGGCCCAGTGACACCATCCAGATGAAGAAGCTTCCCCACATCTCCAGCCACCCCTCCATTAGAGACATGGAGCAGAGTCAGGGGAGTGTCCAGGAGATTCAGCCCTTCCTTCAGGAGACAGAGGGAACACTGTCCCCTCTGGATAACAAGCTTCTCTCCTCTGGTTCCGGTCGTAGCTCCAAAAAGGGGGGCTCCTCCACCCACATGGATGAGTCTCTCTCTGGGGAGTCAGATGTAGATACGGCAAGCACCGTGAGTCAGGTCAGTAGCAAAAATGCTCCTGTTGGCTCCACCTCTAAGAAACGATCTGCCGTAAGCAGCCTTCAGAAGGAGAAGTCCTCTTTTAACCCATCTATCCAAGAAAAGGGAAGGCAACTGAGTGCTCGAGAGCGGCTATCCGAGAAACGGCGCACACAGACCACACCTGACACACCTAGCAAAGCAGAGGCAGCAAAGCACTTACAGATGGGCCGCAGTACAGGAAATCGTGGCTCTCTAGATTTGAATGAAGGTCAACAAGGTACTGGGCCTGTCTGGACTGAATCTACTTCATCTGATCATGAAATTTCACGTCCATCCAGCCGCAAAAAAAAAATGATTGCCCCTCTACAGAAAGAGGACAATGGAAAGGCACCAAAGTCTGCAACTCAACAGGTTTTAACTCGTTCCAACAGCCTGTCGGCACCGAGGCCGACCCGAGCATCGATGCTACGACGTGCCCGCCTAGGGGACGCCTCAGACAATGAGGGTACAGAGACGGATCGGGCATCTCAGAACTCTGACTACATCTCGACACCTCCCAAAGTCTCCGCTGAAGGTAAGAAGCTGTCCAGACTGGACATTTTGGCGATGCCCAGGAAGAGGACTGGTTCATTTACAACTCCCAGTGACAGCGAGTCCTCCACAAGTCGTTCTGGTTTCTCAAGTCGCAACAACGACCCTGCAGCCATGGCAAGGAAGACCTCTGCGGGTGACGCTCGCCAAGTAGCCGGTAGAGGGGGTGGGGCTCAAGTCAAGCAAACACTGACTCGTACACGATCAAGTGGAACCAAGTACCCTGGCAGTGGTGAGTTCATTAGTTTGGTTTTCAGAAATAGGAAGTACAGGTTGGCTAACAGTGGTACAGGCTATCTAACAGCACAGGCTGGCTAACAGCACAGGCTAGCTAACAGTAGCACAGGCTGGCTAACAGCACAGGCTAGCTAACAGTAGCACAGGCTGGCTAACAATAGCACAGACTGGCTGACAGTAGCACAGGCTGGCTAACAGCACAGGCTAGCTAACAATAGCACAGACTGGCTGACAGTAGCACAGGCTGGCTAACAGCACAGGCTGGCTAACAGCACAGGCTAGCTAACAGTAGCACAGGCTGGCTAACACCAGCCCAACCGCGACCTTAATGGAATGAAGCGGGAGAAGATGGATAGATGGGTCCAATCTGGACTCATCTGGTTCAGTGGCCAAGCAGAACAAATATATGACGCAGAAACAACTTGATGGCTCCATATCTCCCACCTCTGAGGTATAGCAATGTTCAGAATTAGCTGTAGTGCAGACTAAAGGACCCCCAGACTATCGTGAACACACAGCCTGCTGCCTGCCCAGCCTGTCTTGGTGAATGTGGCACAAAGCCCCTGAGTGTTCTTTGAGTCATGGTTGATTGTAACCAAGTTTTCAGTCTAGTCCACTGGAACTCAGCCGTGCTTCAACAGATCATGACCACCAGCAACAGTCGCACTAATGACTAACCACGGACCTCAGGGTGGTTGATTGGTCTCTTTAAATTATCTGGTCAGCTCTTTCCACACTGCTGATGGAATGGTTGCACCGATACCACCAGCAGGCGCCGCTACTGCAAGGGCCATCGCTTAAATGGATCAGGCCAACGTCAAATGAAGAATTTCAGCAGGAAATTTCTTGGGTGGGGGGTTCAGGGTCACTATAATCCGCCCGTCCTCAGTGCCTTTAAGTACATCAGTGGCTGTTTCTGTTTTCAGGGCCACGGCGCAAACAGAAGGGCTCAGACTTCTCCTCTTCCTCTGAGGAAGAAGATGAGACAAACACTGGTTCCACCAAACGATCTGGTCCTTCCAGCAGTGCTGGTCAAACGGCCCGCAGCCAGAGAACAGCTCCCAGTAGAAGTAAGTCCGTCTCACTGGAGACCGAGGAGGATGAGGAGCAGAATGATATCGACCCATACCAGAACTGGTCGACCCACAGCGCAGAGATCGCCAAGTATGAGCTCCGCTGCCACTGGCTGCTCTTGTACATCACTTAGGCATTGACGTGTTTCTACTGTTTGTGTTTTAACTGCAGGCTCAGTCAAGACCTGGCTAAAGACCTGGCCATCTTGGCCAAGGAGATCCATGATGTTGCAGGGGACGGAGACTCTCCCAGCTCTGGAATGGGCACCACCACCTCACCTGGCTCAATCCCCAACACACCTGCCTCCAACATCTCAGCCCGGGAGGAGGTAGGACTGCAATGCCCCCACATCAGCACCATCGCTGCTCTCTCATGGCTTCAAACCTGGGAACACACACACCTGTCCATGACCAGGTTGGGTTCTCAGTGCTCTTGTGTCTGCTCCATGTCAGCCAAACTCCATCTCTTCTTAGACACTGAAACAGTCTGCATCCATCAGCCAGTTGAGCTACATCATATGATCCCGGTGTTCCCAGTTTACCTGCTATCAGGTGCTCTTTTTGCACCTCATCCTGTTTGCTAGTCATTATGCTGGAAGCTGCAGAAACCTTGTTGTTTGTTTGCAGGTTGAGCTGCAGGAGCTTCATTCTGCTTCCAACTCTTTCAACTTTCCATACGTTTGTTCTTCTGCAAAGACGCCATCTGTTCCATCCCTCCATGGGGTTCCACCGTTTCAGGTGTCCAACTCTGACTCATCACCACCTTCCCTGCCCCTCCTAACACTCCCCTCTCACACTGTTGGCTTGTTCTGCACGTCTGAACGTTGTCACCTTAGACCCGACTGTGCTGTGTCTGTAAGGTCATCAGCAACAGAACCACTGGGGTTCTACCAAAACGGTCCAAGCTGGAGTCAGTCTACAGGATGGAAGGTCTGTTCAACTGGAACCGACTCCACCCAACTTGGGTTTAGTCATTCACTACCGGTGGTTGTGCCAGATCCTTTTTTCTCCATCCAATGTGATTCCAGCTTGACCTTTCACTGTCATCTGACCTCTCTTAAACTAACAGTCCTATTGCTCCTGGCCCTGCACTGCCCACCAACCTCTGCACCCAAGCGGCTAAGAATCATCAGCATAAAATGATAGGCGGAGGGATGTTCCTTCATATGCTGATCCAAGGAGAGGAATCGGTATGTTCCAGCCAGAGCAGGACAGAGCAGGAAACCTTTCTCCAAAGTTAGGATTAAAGATGAAGCAGGAACCTGTGCTCATGGCTGTAAGGAGGCGGTAAAAATGGTCTGCAACACAGACTAAAAATATTAATATTAGTGTTAATTATAATTATTATTATTGAATAAATAGTAAAGCAGTTATTTAGTTTAGTATGAAGTTTATTAAAGGCCAGCCTGTGTAATAATGAATTCAGGAAACAACTAAAATATATTAAGATATATGTATTTAAGTTGTATTATCTTTCACTTTATTTACTTCAGCTTTTTTATTGCTCCTTACGAAGCAACTGTCTCCTCATGACGACTGTCTCATCAAAAAACACCAAAACTTAACTTAACTTAAGATTATTTATACATAATAAATTATTAACAAACTACAATATAATTATTTTATTATTATATTTTTATGATTAATTCATATTTTACAGATATTCAAATATTGAACCAATAATGAACTTGTTCAGGTTTCCTATTTTAATAGCGACCTGTATGAGAACATTAGACATTGAGAGGCAGGAACCTTTCTGCTGACGGTTCAGATGCACGCGGTGCTCCAGTCTGCATGCAGCGCCTCATAAGTTGTGTTGATGAATCTACATCTGGCTCTGCTGGTAATGAACTGGTTTCACTGGTTCATGAAGCTGGCTTCCCTTCACTCCCTGGTCTAACACGGCGCTCTATCCCAGCACTAGCTCACCGTCACTCCCCGCCATCGCAGCTGCATGCTGACTGGGTGCATGTGTTGAACACCAGCTGGTGGACAGCCTTCACCTGCTGTTTTCTGATGAACATCCAGACCATCTAGATCATTTCGATCTACTCTCTTTCCAGCTGGTCCATCGTATTCCTGAGGCCAGCTTAAACTACCAGAAGGTTCCTCTAGGTTCTGCTGCCATCTTGGACCTGGACGCAAATATGAATGAGGCAGAGCCCGCTTCTTTACAACGCCGTCCGTGGAACCGTGAGGAGGTCACTGTCCAATCCCACCAAGCCCACGTTCACACTGCAGCTCAGTTAAACACAGCTTGGTTCTGGTTTTAATGCAACAGAACCTGAAGGGGTTTAGAATACGTTGGCTCATCTCTAAATCTCTGCTTTTCATTCTCATATCTTCCACTTCCTCCCGTCTCGTTCGTTCTCCCATCTTTAAGCTCCACCCCCTGGTTTGTCCTCCCATCTTTAAACCCCGCCGCTGGTTTGTCCTCTTGTATTTAGGCTCCACCCTCTGGCTCTTAGTCCCATATTTAAGCCCCGCCCTCTGGTTAGTCCTCCTGTCTCTAACCGTCTCCTGGCCACTCTCAGAACCGCCTTTGTTGTCCTAATTTGATGGTGGACTCAGGCTTGTTGCGTCGAATGAAGCAGAAGATCCAAAGATCTGTCGCCCTCTGATTGTGTCTCTCTGGCTTCAAACATTTCTTGTTCTCTGTTCTCTGAACTGGATCTTGGATGGATGTTCCTCTGCTGATATGTGGAGCCTCCTAGAACGTGGGATGACGATGGCCCAGAGCTTTAGGGTTCCACATGTGTTCCTCCAGTGAACGGCCTCTAAAGCTTTTCTTCCTCATTTGGGCTTTACTAGACTCCTAAAGGCCTGGGGGGGTCATTTTATTATCGGGGCGTTTAGCTGCTAGAAGTGATTTTATTTCTTCTAAAGTGTTAGTGTTGCTTAAATCAGAGTGTGAATACGAAAACGTTTCTCACTTTCTTGTATTTCTATAAAACTCTAGGAAGCATTTTTCTGCTGCACAGTTTTAAGGTGGTTTGATTTGAGCTGCTCTGAGCTGCTGTTTGCATGAAAGACCAACTTTGGCATAATTGAAAATACAGAGAGAAATAAACACTCCATTAATACGTAGACACACAATTAAATGGGCAAAAATACAGCAGTAGTTAAATATAAAATGAGAAATAAATTCGTAAAGATATTTTAAATAGCTTATTTATTCATTCTTCTTCATATTAATGACCTTATTATAATCCTCAGCTTTATTGATTAATTACTTGTTTTTATGTATTTATTTCTGTTAATGTTTTTTGTGTTTTAGTTCCTTTTCTTCATGATCATTAATACAGCTGATATTGAATAATTAACGTCATTATAAAGGTAAATGAAAAAATAAAAAATCCAGCCTCACATATGTTTTTTTTTTCATTGTCTAATTTGATTACCGCTAACATTTTATATATTTCAGGTACTTTGGTCCATTTCAATTCTTAACTATGTGTTTTTGTGCTTTTTTTTGATTACGTCAGAGTGGGTCCAAACAATCAGCTCTAGCAGCATCATGAGCGCTCATTCTGACCTGATGGGGGCGCTGCAGGGAGCACAGTCTGATCTGCAGTGTGAACTCTGGTTTTATTGTCTGTCCGTCTGCCGCAGTCCCGTCCGGGTTTGCTGGGAATTCAGTGACGATGAGGAAGCTGCTCTGGGCTCATCTTCATCGCACCTGTGTTTCAGGTAATCCTGGACAACCTGATGCTGAACCCGGTCTCTCAGCTGTCGCAGGCCATCCGGGAGAACACGGAGCAGCTGGCGGAGAAGATGAAGTAAGGAGGTGGTGAGGACGTTCTGAAGTCGGTCTCAGAACGGCCTGAGGACAGGGTTTCTGGGTTTCTGTGGACTAACCTGCAGGTCTCTGGTTTTTCAGGGTTCTTTTCCAGAGTAAAGCAGATGTCTGGGAGGAGATTGAGGCCAAGATCAACACTGAGTACGAAGTCCCCATTGTGAAAACCTCCAACAAGGTATGTCTGCCGCCTGATCGTCTCAGTAGAACAGCACCCAGAGGTCCAGACCTCATGTTGAACCTTCTCCATGCTTGCAGGAAATCACCTCCATTTTGAAGGAGCTGAGGAGAGTTCAGCGGCAGCTGGAAGGTATGAAGGCATCACTGTCATGTTGGGGCTCAAACCTGCAGACGGCGTCACTTTTAGCGCTGCGGGTAAAGTCCAGGCAGAGATGTTGGGTAAAAACCTCTCAAACAATCAAGGATGGAAACTCAGCAGCAATCAAATGCAAAGAAATGCTTAAGAAGCCACTAATAAACCAGAAGGTAGCGACCATCCAACCTGTCTGGCTCCGTCATAAAGAGCGGAAAGGTTGGTTCCTTTTCTGGAGAGAAAGAAAGGATTGGTTTCTGAAAATGTTGCTGATTTAGCATATCAGCGTTCAATCTCATGGTTGGTAGAACTTGTTAGATTAGATTTCACAATTTTAAATTATTTTTAAGCTAAACGTTTTCAGGATTTTTTACTGTTTGAGAAAAGGAGAAGAAAACCTCCAAAACGGAGCAGAGAAATTGGAGGGTTTGTTTACCGGAGCCGATTTTATCTGCATCTGGTGCGAGAAGAACCCAGCCGGTTCTGGTCCTTTAACTGCTGCTAGCAGCCGTCCTTCAGCTGTAGCACCAGCAGCTAACGGAGGGCGTAGCTCTGCTCTAAGCTGTAGCTGAAGGTTGAAGCTGATTGGCTCCATTCTGTGTTTCCTCTCATGTTGAAGTCATCAACACCGTGGTGGAGCCTGCTGGCAGTCTTCAGGCCGCCGCCATCGGGACTTCTTCGCTGACCCAAACCCGCCAGCCCTCCAAGGAGAAGAAACCCAGCACCAAACCCAGAACCCCCAACGCCAATGACAGCACCAAGCGGCCGCCCCGTGGGTCCGACGGCTCCCACCAGACGCCCTGAGCAGGCCGCCGTAGCGCACCTGGACAGACATCATGCATCCACTCCACTGTGGGACAATGAAGGAGGGTTGGGTTCTGGTTCTGCTCATAGAGGAGCCCCCTCTGTGGGCGTGGTCTGGATGCACTGCAAGCGTCCAGAACCGAGCTCTCTTCTGCACTCAGTGATGATCCGAACGCTGTGATTGGCTGCTGCCCACGCGGCGCTACGCCAGCAGGACGCCCGGATCATCACTGGCAGCCTGACGTCCTCCTATTGTTCTGTGTAGATTCACCACTTCCTGCCCATCAGAAGGTTCCGTCACAGACAGAACCCAGCCTGTACCAGTAGAACCCCTGTGATGTTGTCGTCCATGTAATGTTTTGGTTCTGCCTCCCGTCTCACTCAGACTCTTGGCTTCTCCATCTCGCTCTGATTGTGCTGCTTCAGATTCTCTGGTCGGTTCTGGTCGGTTCTGGGAGCTCCATGAGCCAAAGCCAGGAAACAGACAAACGTTGTCGGGTCAACTCAGCCCAGAACCAGACATCGTGATGAAAGCTCCTCCTCAGAACCAGGACTTCCTGGGCCTGCCAGGTTCTGGTTCTGTGGACTCAGTGACTCCAGACCTTCATGGATCTCAGTGATTAGAATCATTGTCAGACCTGAAGGTTTTGGATTCATTGGACCAAACAGAACCTCCAGTCAGATGCTGGGGGCGGAGCCTAACGGAGGCTCTGCTCTGCTGGCTCAGGTCGTCATGGAAACAGAGAGGAGATGAAGCTGCTGTCAGTTTTATCCTCACATAAATAGTCGATGAAATGTTTGTAATAATCAATGTGTTTTGAACCACAGAGACTTGGAGTTTATTGGTTCCATGGTTGAGGCGTCTGGATCCATGTTTCTGTGAATCAGGCTGACCACAGGGTTGCCATGGAAACATGTTGGACATAATTTGGACTTTTAGAGTCACTTTTAAAGTTAATTATCAAAGTCATAAAAATGGAAGAAGTGACAAATAAAATCTTAAATAACTGAAATCCTGAGTTTGGTTCGTTAAAATCATTTCATCTCATTTATAAATTGGCTCGATGTGATTTTGCATCCTTTCATTTTGTTTTGTAAAAGACCAAATCATAACTTTGTTCTCTGCTTTCAGTCATATTTCAAAATGTAAAACTTCAGGATCAAAAATTAGACGTTTTCTTTCCAGTGGCACAACTGGGCTTCCATAGTTTCTGTGACCTGCTGACTCTCGGTGTTCAGACGCTGGCGGACCTTTATTTTGAAGTGCATGCTTCCTGTAGCGTGAGGCGGGTCTCGATGCTAGATCACCAAATGTGCTCTTTCCCATTGGCTGAACAGCTTCCTGCTTTATGCTGATTGTTTAGTTGAGAATGTTTCATCACCGCCTGACTGGCTGCTGCTGCGATGATGTAACAGCTGCTGCCACAGCTGATTGGTCCTTTGAGTCACATGTGCTCTGTGTTTAGAGCTGAACAGGCAAAGAAAAGCAAACATGTGTTTGTCTGCTTGTTTCTGCTCCATCAGCTCTTGGTGCTGCTCAGACATGAGTTTCCTATAAACTGTTTCTTAGTTTTTTTTATTGAAGCTTTTGTTTGTTTCTCATCTTTTCTGTATTGCTCTGTCATTTATAATAAACCGACTTCATGCACTCTGTTGGTGAACCTGCAAGTTTTTTCAGCAAAAGGCCAATGGCACCAGAACCCAGTGGAAAAATCTGGAAGGTTCTGTGGCAGACGGTCAACTGGGAACGCTGGTCAGGAGCAGCAGGACGAACGAACGACATCATGGAGGAGCTGATGTGACCCAAGCAGCCAGAACAGGATCCGATCAGATCGATTTAGAGCTGAACGATTCAGTTTAGGTGGATTTAAAAACGTCCATCTACAGCTGCAGACGTTCCAGGTGTGCAGCCACTTGGTTCACTGTCTTCCTCTGTGAGGAAAACTTACAAATGTTCCTAAAAGCATAAATAGAACCAAACTCTGAGTCAGAATCCCAGAAAAACCAAACTGAACTGGAAACAAAGAAGGTCGAGAAAAGCTCTGGATGTAAAGCTTTAGGGTAGGATGGAGTTCTGCTACAAACACGAAGAACGAGGAACAGGTCGGGGGGGTCTGCTGAGGACCAGGAAGAAGGGAAGATCAGTAAAATCAAACTGGTTCTTCTGCTGAAAACATTTGAATCAGGAAGAAGGAAGGAAGATGGACCATGAAAGAACAGGAGATCGGGGGGGGGGGGGGGGTTGGTCTAAAGATGTGTTTGACCAAATATGATCAAAGATCTTTAATAAACTCTGAGCATCGTGTTATTCAGAAATACCAAGAAGAGTACAACAAATACGAGTTAAGTTTTATCAGCGCCGTGAGTCCAGTGCTTGTTCCTGCCAGGCTCCGCCTCCACAGACTCTGGCTCCGCCTCTTCAGGGTGACTGGAAGGTTAGACTCCGCCCATCAACCGCTCTGGAGGCTCCTCCCCCTCCATGGGTGGGCCTGGACAGAAACCAGCTGCTGGTGGCACTGAGGTCAAGCATACCGGATGAGTGAAGGCTGACGACCTCACCTGCCCCCTGCTGGTGGCGCTGTGTGACATCATCCGGAGGCCAGCGGAGCTCGCCGCTCTCCACGTCGTCCGCGTCTGTCGGCTCCACCACGATGGAAGGGAGGCGCCGGGAGAGTTTAGGAGCGCGTTCCTTCGAATCCGGGAACACCTGGAGAGGAGGACCAGGAGAGAGCCAATCAGAGAGCGGCTTTCCTCAGGACCACCACCCCGCCCAGTCTCCATAGACCCCCAGTCTAAGGCTCCTCCTCAGAGATCCCTGGTTCAGATCGCCGTAGCAACCATCACCAGGGCTCACCTGTAGAGATGCTGCTTCCTCTGCTGGAGCTCCGCCCAGTGCGCAGTCACAGGTGTTGATCACCTTGTTGCTCATCCTGGCCAATCAGAGTGGAGGAAGGAGAGAAGAGGCTGCTGGGAGAAAGCAGCAGGTTTCAGATGGTCGCCTGGGCCATCGTCACGGCGTTAACCACCCGAGCTGTGGATCTGTGCAGCTCCTCCAGAGTCACCATGAGTCTGCTGGCTATAATTAATGTTCTGCTTTTCAAGGCTTCTGGTCTGTTGCAGAAAAGACTGATGCTCAAAGGCTCACGGCCTCCAGGAGGCGCCACAACCTCCCGTGCAATTATTATAAACCTGTTTTCACTAAAAACTGAGTTCATATGTCAGTATTACTACAACTTCTAATCCCAAATAAATCCTCACTGACAAAACTGGAAACTAAACTTAGAAAGTTTGCAGTTTTCCCAAAGACTGACCAATAATGTTGCACTTGTACAAATATTAAATAGAAGCAGGGAAATATTTTTTCTGAGAGGCTTCCTCTTCCTCGTCATCTTATAATCATATGAATCATTTCTAAAATAAAAACAAACCAACAAACATGTAGGTTGAATGAAAATAACCAGTATTTGCCAGAGGTATGAATAATTATGAGCCTGGCTCTAGTTTGTCTCTATTTGATGCAGTAATATCACCACACCACTAGAGGCACAGCTGTTTCAGGGTCAGAGGTCAGGTTTAGGGCAGGGGTCACGGTTAGGCTGCATGGGTCCAGATTCCTGGAAGGTTCTGTTAGTGGTTCTGTTGGGCTGCAGTGGTTTCAGAACTATTTGCTTCTTCTCACGGTGAACAGAAGCTCTTTCAGGTTGAGAATTTGAATATTTTCCTGGAGCAGAGCCCAGCCCTCACGTTTCCTCCAGCAGGGGGCGCTGGATGGATGATGAAGGAGGAGAGCAGGCGTGTCGGACGGGTGAGACGAGATTCAGCTGGTAAATTAAACCTGGAAACTCCTGGATTATTTAACGCCTGTAATTCGCTCCTTTTTCCATAAGAGCCCCAGAACCTGTTACCATGACAACGGCTCGGAAATATTGTGAGACTGTAGTTTCGGCACTTTGAACTTATTTCACTAACATGAGTCCAACCGGAGAGCAAACCCCACATTCTGCTGGAGAGCAAAGCTGCTGACAGTTAGATGTGTGCAGGATCTCTTTGGACCTCAGATGATGATGATGAAGATGAAGCAGAGGCTGAACTGGGGACTTACCTTCTGATCAGGAGGCCAAACCTGGAGATCTTCAGAGACCTTCAGACAGAAACCTGCTGCTGCTCCCTGGTCCGGTGCTCGTGTCGCTCTGTGTGTGTGTGTGTGTGTGTGTGTGTGTGTTTTGCATGCGGTCCTGGTTCGTCTCTGAGCAGGATTTGCATGAAGCGCTGAAGGAGTGTCTGTTTGTTGTTTGTCTTCAGGGAAGCTTCTGTTTGGATGAGGTCATGGTGAAGAACACATCTGGAAGTTTAACAGGTAAAAAGAAATCATTAACAGTTCGTCACATTTTCCTTAAAGGGATCAAACCCCCTGACTGTCCTTTGACATGGTCTTCATCAGATGTTCTTCATGCCAGTTTAAATGTTCCTCTGTTGTCTTCATCTTCATATTCGTGGATGTAGGAAGCACCCAGAGGGGAACGCACTGCTCCTTCTCCCCGGTCACCTCCTGCTGAGACGTTCTCAGAAAAGCTCCAAAAGGAGAATCCAGCCGGCATCCTTTTCAAATCCCATGGGATATGAAAAGGATGGAGTTACCTCCTCTGCAGGTCTTTGATCCCCAGTCATAACTGTGCAGGTTCCATCTCACAAGATTTCAGTAAATTGTTTGAAAATAAACAGTTACATGATCAAATGACATCAAAGAAGTTATGGAGATCAAATCATGAACAGAGCAAAGCCTTTTCTCCAGGTTTCAACACAGATTCTAGAGAGGTGAACTTTGGGCTCAGATCACTATGGACCACATGGCTGCTCTGCATCGACCTCTGCTGGCTGCCTGCTGTCCCTACATCCAGAGCAGAAGCATTTCCTCTCCTCCAAAGGTCTTTACTAGATGGCCTGAGCTTCCACTTCTCCCCAACTTCAACAGAAAGGTCCCCCAAAGGGGACATAGTGTCCTGTTGGGTTGGTCCTGAAGCCCAGATGAATTTGCAAGGTTGCATCAGGAGGGACAACCATTGTAGAACTTGACACTGCAGGTCATGTGTTCGTACCAGGTCAGTTTGCCACTGATGTTGAGAACCAACAGGGAGGAAATCAGAAAGGAGGAAGAAAAGGAGGACGACTGTAGGCAGAGGAAAGAGACCAGGACTGAGAGCGGAGCCTGACATGATGCAGAGGAGGACGATGGACCTGCTGAGTCTGAAGATGGACGGTGAAGGTGGGATGTTCAGGGTTATGCCCCACAGACGAGGTGTGAGTTAGAAATGAAGGAAACATGCTGATTGACAACATGTCATCTCAAGGCTTTTTATAGAAATGATTCAACCAGTATGTGAAGACCTGCTCCTGCTGGATGAGCTTCAAATGATGAATTTTGCTGCTTTTGTAGTTGACTCTTCAGCAATGCCTCACACCGAGCATTCATGTAGTGACAGTGGGAATGAAAACTCCCTTTGAACAGGAAGAAACTTCCAGCAGAACCAGAACCAGGCTCAGTGTGAGCGGCCATCTGCTGAGGAAGACTGGGATAAAAAATGAAACGAGCTGTGTCTCATTTCACAGGCTGCGTCCTTCGAAGGACCCAGCCTACTCAGCCTTAGGAGGACACAGCCTTCGGAGGATACTCCGGAGGATCCTCAGCCGTTGGTAAATGGGACGGTCTAGCCTCCGGAGCACTTCCTGGTTGCGACACAACGTTGTCGTGTCTACACCAAGCCTGGGAAAAACAGCAGCAAAACAAAAACCAACAGCTCAAGATTCGAGAAATACACAACAACAAAAAATGGATATTGAAATGGTTATTTTATTTTTTCAATTTACTTGTTATTGGAGATTCGGCATTAGCGGCTTCGGTGACAGCAAAACCGGCGACAAATTTTTCTCAGTCTGGGAGAGCGCAGTGGCGAGGTAACATTTACCTGCTATTATTTTCACCCACTAATGATCATAATATAGCAGTTATTAAACAAACACTTGTCAGCAAATTGACCAGTGTGTTTAAATATCAAATTTTATATTTATTTGTAAGACTTGATACAAGCTGATGTTTGTTACTTTAGTCATTTGAATTGAATAGTTAATTCAATTCAATTCAGTTTATTCATATAGCACCAAATCACAACACATGTCATCTCAAGGTTCTTCACAAAGACAATTCATTCAAATCACACAGTCAGATT
>JAUZNJ010119450.1:0-19268 GCA_034780135.1 Jordanella pulchra | reverse complement strand
CTCATTCTGAGCCGACCTGTCCGTTTCCCACCGCACTCCTTCATTGCCTCTGGACCCACACTGGATACTAGGACCCCAGACACTAGAACCCCCCTCTGGTTACACTTCTACTCACTACAACAGTAAGAAACAACCGTTATCGTTCAGTCACTGAGTTTTCCCACGAACCGTGAACTCATCAGTCTGTTTGTTCTCCACTGACAGTTCCTGCTGGTTTATTTCCCCTGGGCCTGGCTTGGGTCTCGCTAACCAGTTTCATCTCCTCAATAAACATCTTAAACTTTAAAATGCTTTTCTGTCTTGGTGTTCTGCATGTGGGTTAGACAGCTAAAAAACCCAAACATGACAGAATGGTTAAAAGTCAGCCAGGATAATATGCAGGACAAATTGCTGAAGATTGGTGATGGCAATAAAAGTTTTTACATTTTTGCTGGTGAGCATTTTACCAAACATTTAGGGTGTATCAATTTCACAATAGCATGATTTCATCTCATAAAAGAACATAGAATGACATAATGACTGTAGTTAAACCTCAGATTTCTAAAAAAAAATTTTATTATTTAGAGCATGTGCAAAATTAGCTGTGTTTTATTGCTCAGTGGGACCATTTTCAGTGTTAGGATGTGCTTGTGTATGTAAGTAATTGTATTTTGTGAGTTTTTTTTGTTTTTTTGTTTTTTCCTTGTCAGCCTTTGAAACACCATAATGTGAATCTTGTCATTCCATACCTAAGGTCTTGAAAAAAAATCAGGCCGAAAAATGTTCTCAGCAGGAGATGTCAAGATGTAACGCTTTGTAGTTCAAGGTCTTTGATATTTTGGAGCTCTGAGGTAACACAGACTGGATATCAGGCAGAGAAATTTAAACAAATCATTGATGATCTGTCATTATGAACTTCGTGTTAATGTCACATTGTACTTTATATTTTTTAAAAGCAGTGTTAAAAGAGCATGGTTCAGATCAAAAGTATTCCTTTAACTAAATTATTTGATGTGGGAAAACATTATTTCCTGTTTGTATCATTTTAATCCTCCTTGTTGAGTTTTCTTGTACAGAAAAAATGTATTAATATTTACAGATTAGGCTGCTGGTACCATCTGTGTTTTCAACCACTCTGTTAAAATGGCAGGATAATCTCAAAGCACAGCTGCCATCAATGGCCTGTGCTTCTTTTTTTTCAGTTTCTTTCAGATGATGATCCTCCAATAATATTTTGTTTTCAAGGAACACATTTTTTTTACTAAAAAAAAGATGTTTCTATCTCATCTCTGCTTTTGTGTGGGGGGTTCTCTCCAACACAGAAGCTTTCCCCTTTGTAGAACTGATGCATTACAACACAAGCACAACATCCAAGCAGCATCCTGTAGCTCATGGACTCAAAAGACCTGCTGCCAACACAGGAACTCAGGGAACCTTTACAAGAAGGCATGAATAGTATTTCACCTGACATTTTATTGTTGCATCTATTATTTAATAAAAAGTGAGAAATGCTATAGACATTTTCTGTAGTTAGGAATCATTGACAGAATTTTAGACAAACATTAAGCGATATCCCAATGAGTCTCAACAGAAAGTACCTGAGATCTGAACCTTCCAATAGATGCACCTTCTCTCAGAGGGCCCTTTAAAATGTCATTGCAGGATTCTTTAGCCAAAACAAAAATGATGCTGAAGGCATCCTTTTCTCTTTAATAACAGCGAAGTGCAGTTCTCAAGGATGTTGTTAAATATTGTTAAACATATATAAGATGTATACGTTTTATCTTTATGTAAGTAAACATGAACTTCTGCTGTTATCAGTTGAAATGATTACAAGTTGTAACGGAATATGATCTGCATATTGATGAAGGCACAGGCTTTGTGCATTGTTACAAATTTGAATGTGTTTTAAGATACAGAAACCATTTAAAGATGAGTCCCTTGGCTGAAGAGAATCTATCAGGAATGCTTGTTTTCTTCTGAAAGATCAAAAAGCCTTGTTATTATACATCAAGACCAATCCTATAAATGAAACATTTATATGCATTGGTTTCGCTCTGCACTGTATGTTGATGATATGTAACTCCATTTTCCTATAAATTATTAAAGATTTCAATTGTGCTCTATTGTGTACATCATCACCGATTACCTTTCTTTAAATATTGTTCGATTTGTGTTGCTAATTTGTCTCAGTGTTGCTAATTAGTACAGTATAGCATTCTGCTTAATCTTCTAAGGCTCTTTTCTAGTGCTTGCAAAATGTAGATATAAAGATTGCTTTGAAACCTGTCCATATGTTTTCTGTTAACTATAAAGAAAGCATGCCTGTTATTACCCAAGAAAATATGTTAACATTAAGTTTCCTATTTAATATACGTTTCTCATCTGCCCATTGTATAAATCTGCAGATATTGAGTCTTTGGTTTAAGGTGTTTTCATGTCTCCTTCTTTTCTTAATGGAATCATTAAAGGAAATAACAGACAGTAGCTTAATGATTTATAAAAATGAACACTTGGTTGCATTAATTATTTGTTCATGGTCTGTTTTTCCTCCTGTAAATCTTTGATTAGAATTTTTTTCTCAGTGATCTTAAAATCGATCTTTATTTTAAGAATGATATAAAACTCAAGTTCTTACTTAATTTGTAAAAAAGGTCATTCGATTAGAACAACAGTTTCTAAATATTTTCTATATAATTCTGTTTGACTCACTATTTCAAATTATCCATGCATATTAGTATTTTAATGTAACTTAACAGATAAATGGTATATTGTTCTTTTTATCCAACTATTATACATTTTGAATTGCTCTCTTTGACATATGAAAATCATTTAGACATTTTTTCACAGTTTATATTTTTCAGAAAACAATGTTAGTTTGGACTGTTATGTGTTATAAAGCCAATCCCACTGTATAAGGGGCCTATAGATGTTATTAGAATATTTATTGCTCCATGTGTTGCTTTAAGGCTGCTGAGATGCTCTCAGGAAATGAATTACTAAATGTTTTGTTTGCGAGCAGGGGATTATGAGATTCAGGTCTCAGAAATAGCTGAGCTTCACCGTAGAGCACAGACTAAATCCTTGGAAATGTTCTCTTCCATTATTTCCTGTGTCATTTTCAGACTTCAGACTTGAGGGCCGTGTGACTTTTGCAACCTCCATTTATAGTTTTACTTTTTATTTCATGGTGAGATACCAAACACACAAAAAGGAAGAAATGTTTACCCTTCCATTAAAAATGTACTTGCATTCTTTTAGAAATCTAGAATAATAAGATTTGCTCATTGTAATAATAGATTAATCATATCTATTGAACGATACTAAAGGTAACTGTCAGCTCCACAGACTGCCCCGTTCAGGAAAGACACAGCCAGGCAGATGAGCTCCAAGCAAGCCCCCATGTCAGAAGATGTAAGAGAGCACATCCAGTTATTCACAGTAAGGGAGACTGGACTGCACTGAAAAACATCTCTGAACCAAGGTGTTGATGGTAGCAGCACAGCTGATTCTTCCATCTAGAACTCAGTTACAACTGAACATGAACAGACCAGATGAAGCTACTATGATGAGAAAAAGCAGACAAAACACAAAGTTATGAGTGTAACGTGACAAATAATGAAGAATGTTAGAGTAGAGATAGAATGAAGCAGAATGAGGAGAAGTGGTCCCAATGTGACCTAGCAGCCCAAACATATAATGCAGAAAATAGCTTAGGATAACCTAACTATTCTGGATGAAATCTGAGAAAGTTAGAGCCATAAGATAGAACTAAGGAGAAACTTCCTGTCTGGACTGAAAATGTCCCCAGCCGGATTGGGCTGTTAGCACTCTACCTCCACCTACTGTACCTCTCTACTCACCCAGCAACTAAGCCAATATCACTCTGCTTTAACAGTAACCTTAAAAGTGACAGCGTGTCACCCTTACGGACTAAAACTGGTAGTGGTTTCCATATAAATATATATATATATATATATATATATACTCAGTCATTTCTTTTCAACCCAACTACCACATTTATTATTCACCTATAGCTAACAATATTATTACTTTCAAGGTAACATGTTAAGTTTAGCAATACTAACCATAGAGTTTTGTAAAGAGGTGTTGTGAATAACTCCAGCAGAAAGGAGGAGGAGGGACAGAGATCAAGGCATCTGATTAGTTTTTATCCACTCAGTCCAAATGGCAGGGATCAGTCAGAGTTTTTAGAGGCTAGCAGATCACATGGATGTTTTTTTGTTTTTTTTCTGAACACATCAGGTATTGGCTACTCTCGGGATGGAAGTACCATTTAACTCAATATAACAAAAAGTGTTCCTGAACAGGATTAACAACTATAGCTTTAAGTATTTTTATAATCTGTTAGTTACTAAATCCCATAATTTTCTTTATAAGATATCTTTTTTTTCTCTCTAAGAGAAATGTTACTTTTAACACACTGAAGGTTTTGAGAAGATGCCCTATTTGCCATTTAGAGGGCAGATTTTTTTTGTTACAAATTCAAACAAACAAGGTTCAGTACAAGAAAAAAAAAACAATCTTTTGCTTTCCATTTATATTTAAATATTCCCACTTTCAACTATTGACCATTATTTAAATTTATGAAGCTGAAGTCTGGCCATTCCCATCCCCTGTTTCTTCTTTTTCTAATGCTGCTTGGCATTCAGATACCGCTGAATGTGGAATCTATGTATAATTTCACGGAAAGACACGACACGAGTTTAAAAAGAAAATTGCTGGACTATTTTATGCTGATGTCATTTTACTTGAAAGCGTTTCAATCTACATAATGTCTTTATCACTCGGAGCCACAGGGGCAGGTTCTATCCTTCTCTTATCTTTAGTTTACGTTTTCTTTCTCTTGTCTCAATCATCTTGGCCCCTTGATATATTTTGTACCGTCTGTGTTTCTTTCAGCGTTCAAGTTTTTCCTGCTTTTTTGCCTCTGACAATGTTTGTAAAAAGAGACAAGAAAGTTGGACTTTGCTCTTTATATATACTCCTATACACAAAAATACACAAAAACATACACTGTAGCTCCGTTTTTCTTTATACTGACTTCAGGATTTAATTGAGTTCCTGTCAGAAATAGCAGTTGTTCAATTTCTCAACTCTTGAAGGGCTTGCATGAAGAAAGTGAGAGGTATGATTTTTTTCTCCCATTATACAAACTGTCATTCAAACCACTGAAATAGAAAGGACTGGAAACAAATAGAAATAGAAAGCAGCAAAAAGATCAGACTCTGCATCAAGCAAGAGCTTATGTGTTCATTTTTGTATTTCTTGTAACAGTGAATCACTGATGATTTCTGAACCAATCTATGCTCCAGCTCTAAAAGTAATGGAACGCAATGTACAGGATTAGTTTTTAGCTGCCAGTATTTGGTAGGCTAACAGTTCAAATAACCTCAGTATGCTGATTTGGTGCCATAGATCTTTTCTTTCGATCACAGGGCAATAAAGTTACGCATACCAGTTTAGATCACTATATATGCGCTATTGTAACTATGTTGTAATCAATGCCCAGCTCCCAGACAAAAATGATCATGTTGAATGCATTGGTAAATTTGAGACTGTTATGGGTTGTTCTTTAAACGCATTCCCAACTGGATGTATGTTAGGATATGACAGATGAAAGAAGGGAAATGGACTGATAGACACCAGGTGGTGCCAGAGAACCTGCTGATTTTTTTTTAAAGGTGCCCTCCTGAATTAATTTTTTTACAGTATTTGGTGCAGTATTTGGCCTAAGATAGAAATTTTTAATTTTAAAGTATAGATCACCAGACCCTCAGATTTTTGCACACTAGCAGACCATAGGATGTGAGCTAGTGTTGCACAATCTGCTATAACAGTCCCTTATTAACTTTTTTTTACTTTTTCCAAGAGGGAAGACGAGTAACCTTTTAGGCTTTTGCAACATTTGATGACTGTGAGGAGGTAATGCAATTATTCATATCAGGTATTTGTATAGAGACATCTAAAAGGCGGAAGACAAGGGCCCCTGAGGACCATTTAAAAAAAAATGGCTTTAGAGTACAGAAGCACTTCACTATATTGTGTAGTTTAAGTATATTTAGTAATAGAACTAGTTCCATAGGTTTCTTACAATCTGTTGTCCATTTTGATAAGAACACACTTATTTTCACCCAGCAAGTACATTCTACCATTGTATCACTGTAGTTTTCTGCTAAGAAATTATTTAAGCTCTTAGGCCTAGAGGATTTAAGAAGAAATTACCGCCTTAAATTACATATCCGATTAAATAAAACAATTGTATGTTTTACATATTTGCTAAAATTGTCTTTATGTCCTGATAGTAATATATGATGTGGATAATCTGTAAAAAAAAAAAATCAGGCCTCTCTTCTTCTTTTTGCTAAAATACTCTATTCCTGGTTAGAGACAACCAGTCAGAGCCAGAAGTAATTTCTTAGCAGTGTCAATCAAACTTGTGTGCACACTTTTTTTTAGCCATGTTTTTTGGTATTTAACTGAATTATATAAAAGCACATTTTATTGTATCCCTAGTAGGCATATGTATAAATCAACATTTGTTTAACTAATAAACTACGAATATTATCTTTGTTTAGACTGGAACTGGGATGAAAATAATTACTTACACTTCTCCATAAGAGGATGTATAGATTTTTTTACAAACAACACTTACTCCACCCTTTTTTTATGTTCATACTTAAAAAATGTCTTCATTAGATGTAATGTGTGAAGCCTAAGTGTAAACCGAATTGAAATTGTTTGTGGGCACAACCTTGGCAGTTAAAGCTGATGCTACTTCTAATTGTGCTCACCATACTGTTATTCTGAGTGATTCAGTTTAGGGAGGAACTTTCACAGCAACAGGAAGCATTTGGACACGCATTAAAAAGAAGGCTTGGAGAAACTGTGATGAAATTAGGTCCCACCAGAGTGTTACAGAGGGTGGTTTCTTGCCCACGGCTCCCAGCAGGTTTCAAGAGATTGACAAGGAGTAGGTATTGTATAATAGGTTTCATGAAATGTGCAGCACGAGGCCAACTGGAGTAATCTTACTATAGTGTGAGTATCTGCTATTGCATCTATCATGCAGAGCAAGGTACGTGATGAACAACTTGGCAGCTGCTTGCCTCTGGCATCATGTTTAATGACCCTTGCAACTATCTGGCAGAGATACAGAAGATACTGGTGGAACCTTTTTGGTTTAGTTTTCCTTGCCTTAGCCCTCATGAAAAGGCAGGTGTCAGTTTTAAGATTCAACCAGATCTGCTCAGAGTGTCAATAATCTGCACACAATAATGCAAGCCAAGGTATCATCAGACTTTATTTTTCCTAATGAATTAGCATATGCTCAACATCATAAGTATCTAAACTACATCTGTCCTGTAATGTCACTGGAGTGTGGGGAATTGAGAATCTGCTTCAATAACTCTGGAATCTCTCTGTTCAGCCTTGTGAAACTGCTGAAAGGTTCACCCAGGAGGCTCTGTGGGTTGTAGATAATGCAGTAAGATGCAGTAATGAGATACAGTGTGCATTTATTGGCTGGATGTAGGAGTAGGAGTTTAACCTGAATTCCTTTTGCGCAGGGTATTAATAGCACCTGGAAATAGAAAGAGTGAATGAGGTTTGCCTGGAGATGTATGCAGTAAGTTTCATTGAAACACCTTCTATAAAGCCAGTTTTTTAATATGTGTATAATACTTTTACTGTGGTTTTATGGATGATATTATTACCCAACTGGTCTCCCCAATGGATCCCAGAGTCAACAATTTCTAACAATTAAATATTGTCTAAAGGAGCTGCCGTAAGGAGCAGTAAATTAGACCTAAACAAAGTTAAAATTAAAATAAAACCTGGAGATAAAGCTGTTTAAAATATTTTTCTTTTATGATTTGTAGGATTTTGTTTTCACCTGTGAGTTATTTTTGACAGGGATCAGACAGGAAATCATAATGGAGAGAAAGGAAGAACACTTGCAGCAAAGGTCCTGATCCATCTCTTGATTGGCTCATCCAACACTATTACATCTGCAATGCCTCTCCCTCTTCATGGTGTTAACAAAACTATTTATGCCAACAAATGACTATTCTATAGGAAAGTCCCTATAAAGGTGATTGCTAGTTTAGGAGGCATACGTGTAAGAAGTATCTAAAAACTGTAAGTAGTTGTGTTTCCTTCTAAATGTAATGCAAATTTTGAATTAACTTTTAAAGTATTGAACAAAAAAGAAGAAATTGCGAACCAGATTTGAGTTCAATTGCCATTGGCATCTGTTTAGATCATGATTGGTTGTAATAAACAGGAAGTAAAGGTAGCAACCAAGTTGTGCTTAGTTCACTCTGTCAGCTAGTATTAGCAGTGGTACATGCCATCCAGAGACGTCGAAAGAGAAGTGTGATTCGCTTGCATTCAAGAAGCGGGAGCAGGAAACAAAAGATGAGTCATGTGAGAGTAATATTTTCTACCACACAAATTACCTGACAAATGTGTTTCAATCTACAGCTTAGCTTTTTTTTAAGTAAAAAAAACTACCCCAATTGAGTGTAAACTTCAGTAGGTTTGTTGAATTTTTACTGCCTCCATCAAGCCCTTTGAATGCAATACATTGAAAGGAGTGTAAAAACATTAACAGAAACATTTCTTTAGATTACATTTGATAAAAAGATTTTGGTGCTAAAGTTCAACCTTAAAAGCACACTTTTTAATTCTAATACACATTGTGTTGGAAATTACGATAAAGCTTGGCAGAGTTGAAAATTGTCTGATAAAGTTAAATTCATTTTTATCAACAGTGGATGTACATTTGTGCATTTAGTAGTAAAAGATTTTCAAATAAACAGGGGTAACTATTACTATTACTACATATTACTGTTGAAAAAGTTAGTATTTTGTTTTTCTTTAAGCCAAAAAAAAGTTGTGCACGGAAACTTCTTCGGATGAGCTCTTTCTGAAGTACTGAGAAAAGTGAGTATCAAACCAACATGATATGTTCAAGTTATCTTCATCTCATTTTTCTGCTCTATGGTTCTCAAAAGTATTAATCTCTGGCTTTCACCGCTTCTCACTTAGCACATGTTCTGTCGCCTGGCAACCATAACAGTTAATACACAAATCAGGCAGAATGGTTGCCTGTGATGTGGCAACAGCCCCTTCTCTGCTGCCTGCACTTCTCCAGCCAGCCTGATTGAACACACCTGTTCTCAATCATCTCGTTTTTGGTTACCTCTTCCCTTTTGACTAAATCTCTGTATTTCGACCTTTGGATTTAAATAAACTACTGGATTTTTTTGACACTCTGAGTCATCGTTTGAGTCTTGCCTGACCAGTTTCCTGTCACAGATGCCAAACTACTTACTACTGTTGCTAATTTCATTGTTGAGGCGCTTCAGCAGCAGGACCGTGGTCATAGATATCAGATCTGTAGTTCACTGCACAGATATAGGAAGCTATGCTTAAATGTAGGCCAAACCCATGAACATCACTGAATAAACCCGCTCAATAAACTAAACATCACCTGCCACATATCTGACCCAGGCAGAACTATTCCCTTACTTTTAATATATTAAACTGCAGTTACTATATTCACCATTGTTCAAAGCGATTTCCTTTTTCCTCTGAGCATGAAGCAGCCGGCTTGCTTGAACTCACAATGAATCACGGGATAACCAAGACTAAGTAGGATACACGAGTCACATCCTTCAAGACGGGCTAAAAGAAGGCTGGCTAAAAGGTTATTGGATAGTAATGAAAAAATATACATTTAAAAGACATTAAATGTATGGTATAACCAGTTACAGATTTAATATCAGCCAATAAATCATCTAAACTGGTTTTATTAAACATTAGATTTCTTCACATCTTTAAGGATAGTGTTACTAGAATCTTTAAACAAATTTACTCTTTTTATCTCCGTTTTGCCCTGTAACGCTAGATGTGCAAGTAAATAACTTTCATTATAAAATTTCAGACATCATTGGTTCCATTGCTCCTGTTAAATGGTTGTTATTTACAAGAAAAAGTCTGCTGTGGAGAAATGCTTCACTTGACAGAATTGAAGAAAGGGAGTGTCCAAAAGCTGTGGCAAGGTGTGTAAGATCAACTAGCATTTCATGTATACAATGCTGACACTAAAAAACTATCATCCAGATTCCTTTGATATTCACTATCAAGAAGAGGAAATAAAAATATAGGCAAAACCAGTGATAATGAATTTCTAAGGTTGTTAGTTAGTCCTCAATGCATGCCAGCTCATAGATTTAGAAACCTATGCCACGGCAGTAGGTGTTGAGCAAGCATTACCACACTAGTAAAAATGGTAAAAAAGAGTAAAATGTAAACAATTATTGCAGGAGAAAGAAAAAATAGGCATTGGTGTTGACTGACGAAAGAGGAGAAACATGTAGTGAGTGTGAGATCCACAATAAATTGGACAGCTTCTAAAAAATATATTCTAAAACAGAACCAAAAGTCCACCATTGTTGTTTGTGTCATTGCATGTGCAGAGGGGATTAAGGCAGAGCTGGATTGCATGGGCAAACATGTCAGTGTGTACACAGTTATGTATGTGGAGGTATCATGACAGAAACACCACATGGGACAACTTGAAACGTATTGACTGTGGGAGCTGATTTCTGATTTAGTTGGTTTTGCTGGTACTTTTTGTGATGAAACCCTAGCCAACCAAGAAGCTTGTCATATACACTCAAATCCAACTTTGTCTGGAATGACCGTAGAATGTCAAACTTAACGGACCAATCAAAGCATAGGAAGCAGGAGTGTGGCAATAACATTTAAGATAGTGGTAGAGCTATTTTTAAAGATGCTATTTATTAGGCCCTAAATAAATGTATGCATATATATATATATATATATATCCACCTTGTTTTTTCAGAATATTAACTGATTTGCTTTAAGATATTTAGGATGACATCTATGCCCTCTTCATGTGGAAGCAGGTAAACCTACACACCAGAGCAGGCATTGGGTCCTTAAAAAGGTAAAAGATAATCCACCATGCTCAACAATTTTCAGTCCCCAAAATCAGAAGTATTATGAGGCGAGTCCTGAGCCCATTAACCAATGGAATCCTGCAAAATTGACTCATGCTATTTTATCTGTGTCTATCATTTTGTCTATTACCTTGCAAGCATCAATATTATCAGCAGTATTTTGTGAAATTTGGCACCACAAAACAAACAAACAATGTTGTAGAGATGGAGTAACTGGCCAACAAGGGTCAAATCTAGCAAACACATTTATGTAGTCTTAAGTATTTCCGCTGATTTTCTTGCAATTCTGGAGGTGAAAAGTAATCACCCTATAGGATAATTAGTCCCACCTGTCTTCATCTAATCACACCTGTGGTATTCTTTTGACGAGCAAGTTAAGAGTGCTCTTGAAAGCTACTGGTCACATCCCTTTTTGAAACATTACTGCATTGGCTGCTTGGTGTGGCTCAAGTCATGGAATTTTACTTTGGGTAAGTTACTGTTTTTGTCAGATTTGTATACAAGAGTTGAGAATTTCACTTGCATTATTTTAATTTGCAATCTTTTTTACAGGCTGTTTCTGTTTCTGATGTTTTCTGTTGAAAGATGTCAAGTTATAGGTACTATACTGTCACATGAATGAATACATATTCAAAGCTTATAAAATCCATAATTTTCTGATCATGTGGTGACTAAAATCTTTAACAGGTGGATCTACCTTTGCCAATATGTGGCTGGATTTCCTGTTAAACCTGCTTCTCCAATTAGAGGTGCATTAACCCAGGGATATTCAACCTACATGCATAATGTTAACAAACATCATGGCTACCCACCACAGAGTCCTAAACTGCTACGACATAAACTACAGCATAAAGGCAAACCACCTCAGCTGAAACTTAGTTTTCCACCCTCTGTGTACCAGCGTGGCTATCCTCTGCCCCAGGAACCCAAAGGCCCTTGGCAAAGCAATCGTGGCAACCAGCTAAAGGTCCCAGCTGTTCTGAAATATCAGGGCTATGGCCTCATTCCAAAGCCTGGGACCCCCATTCAACACCATGGCAACCCTCCCGAGTGGCCCATCAATCTCCAACAGAAATTGTTCTTAGGTAGAAAGCATGTTGACTTGGACAAACTGCCCCAAAAACCTCATTTTAAATTCAGTAAAACAAGCCCAATTCAGAACCACCAGCAATAATTGAAGTGCAACCAATGATTCTAATATCTGACCTTAAGTGTACTGTACAAAGTTGATAAATAAAACTTGTTGTGAACTATAGTTCTTATTTTTATGAACGGCAAAAGAATTGAGGTGTATATGGGGAAATCTAAGGCTCCATTACACTGCAGAGGCCTGTTTCATAAAAGATTAGAAAATTCAAGGTAAGGGTGTGGCTACATCCCCGCCATGTGTAAGTAATCAAGCTAACTAAAGGTCTGCAGCTTTTGAGAAGTCCATGAGGTAAATCGGATTAACTTGGCAAACAAGAAATGGGATAAATTGAATGCCTAAATGACCCAAAATACACATTTAACAGCACTTAATGAAATGGTCATGTAAGGAGTTTTTCTCAAAAACTAACTTGATGGAAGCTAAATTGCAGGGGGTTTTGTTTTTACAGGTGATATGTGCATTCAATCACTGGTGTAAATCTGGAACATCACTTGAAGTGAGCCACAATCCTTTGCCTTTACATTGCTGAAGAGGAAACTAGCATTGCAGATCATCTTGAGCAAAAAGTTGAGTTGTAATGAGGCACATAAATGTATTTTGACTAATTAATTGAATGTAAAGTTAAAACTTTTTTTTCTGAAGTTTTTTTTTTTTTGTAATGTATAGGCTAATTTATGTAAAATGCGCTATTGTGAATCCCTCTAATTCATTCATTCTGTGGCTGAGGAAGGCTCAATGTATAATACACACTTTCTCTGGTGTGGCAGATAGTGGCTTTGCTAAGATATTCAGCATCTCCTCGTGCACATAGGAACATACCACTAATGGAAATTCTGAGTCTAACATCCATCTTTGTAATTATCAAGCAATGGCTCAATTTTGTGCAGTGCTGAATTTTTGGAACAAGTAATGGACGAAATTCCTTAAAGCTATTCCGAACAAGCAGGTAATTAAACATTCAATATGGACACACTTTGTGGAGGAAAACATGCTTTTATTTAGCCTTTTTTTTTTTTTTTCTTGGACACATTTGCTTTACCAAACAATTCTTCAGTCCTCTCAACACATGAACACACAATCTCAACACATGAACACACAATCTATCAGTAACAATGTCTACCTAGAAAATTATAAAGTTAATATAGGTATAGGGTATCATACTGTTGAACTAATTAAGGCACTTGACTAAATATTACTGTTTTTTTATTTTTTTTTGTGCAGGCATATAAACAATATGCACAGAAGAAAGCTGAATCACTGACCACACTCAATGGGTTTTTGATTTCTGTGATGCTGACTGAGCAGATAACACACCACAATTAAGTAAACCTGGCAGTCATGAGCAGGCTAGCTGTACAGGATAAATCACTGTGGTAATTTATGTCTTACTGCTAGAGTGAAAAACGAGTTTAGGTCTGATTAATTTCAATTTTATTCAGTTTATATAGCACCAATTCACAACATGTCATCTCAATGCACTTTACAAAGACAATTCAACTAGATCATACAGTCTATAAAAAAATTACAGATAAAGTTAGAATAATCCTGTGTGTTAGATATATTCATATTCGCAGAATTTTGGAAATTTCTGAATTAATGTATCACTAAATTTCTCTGTTTTTTGATAAGAATCAAACTATACAAAATATCTTTTAAAAAAATGTAAATATCAACCACAAAATCAATTTCCCTTGGTTTTTAAAGAGTGTCTGCTCTAACATAGAGAAGTTCATCAGCTAATGGCAGGAAGCCAGATAAAAAAAACTTTCAATTCTGGTGATTTTACTTGAAACCAAAAAAAGAAATGAAATGTCACCTCATACCATTATCAGAACATCAACTCTCAAATAGAACAGTAAATCAGAAATATGCGCGAAAAATGAGGTTGATACAATTCTTACATAATCACATGGGACATGTAACAAAGTCAGCCTATAAAAGAATAAAATATTTGAAAGATGCTTGTAAAAGTGACCTCATCAGTTCATATGTTTGCCATGTAAAAAGTGATATGAAAGGATTACTTTACTTGAAATGCATGCATGCTGCAGCTGTACCTCTGTAAAATGGAATGATGTCTGACTGCAGTTATCTGGATTTACACAAAGGTCTAAAGGGAAAAAACACAAGGAAATATAATATATTTAACACAAATAATTGCACATTTTTTCATAAATTAGATTTCCTTCAAATGTCTGATCTTTGATGATTATTAGTCAGACTTGTCTACTTAGCTTTAACCAAGCTTTGAAATTTTGAAGCTTATAGGTTAATGAAGCATTTTGCATGATAAGCCCCATTCTACCACTAAAAACCTGAGCAGTGTGGGGAGGCACATAAAGCTATAGGTGGATGAATGATTTTTACATAATAATATAGTTTTATGTACAGATAATGTATTCAGTCTTCAAATGATTCATTCTTTTACATTTTGTGTCTTTGCCTAAGAACAAGTGAATCGAATTATGTTTTTAGCTTTTATGTTTATTTTGTTACCATTTAGTTGCATGTTTCATGGTGCTTGCATATAATATCAATAAAATAAATTGATATTTTCAAATGTATTCTTGTACCTTGAAGCAATGTTTGGACAAGTTTCTTTTGACTAATGTGTACTTTGTGTTTGGGTGAAAAAAACTGGCAGACACATGCAAAACATCTTGCCTGTAGAGGTGTTGCATGATTTGCTGCCAGCAGGATTTGGCATAAATTAGCTCCCAGGTTCCTTTACAAGTACCTCAGGGGGGTTTATGAAAAAGAAACTGCATGAATCCTTTCCAGAAATGACAAGAAAATTTGGGTTAAAAATATACCTCTTTGTATGTGAATATTAGCATGTAGCTCTGCAGAAAACATATCAGAAGAAAGGAGAAAATTAAATAAAAAGTCATGCATTCAAATGTGAGCAAAGTGAGAATTAGCTTTTTCTGGCTCAGAATGGCAACTGCAAATACACTATATGTGCATCACTTCTTCATCTGCACCAGTGTGAACCTTCATACTCAAACCTCTCATACCTCATGGTGGGAAAGTCATTATTTTCAGCTTCTATTCAATAGTCAAATTAGTTTGTTTTTTAACAGTTCATTTAGGTTTCCCCTATTGCCTCTAATGTTCAACTGTCAGCTGGAAGTCCCAGAATCACCTCATCTCCCTTTTATTGACTTTTCTTATCCCTGTGAGTTAAATAGACCACACATAGAGATCTCTTTCATGTCCTTGGTCCATCATCAGCAGAACACATCAATCCACTCATTCAAATATGTTTTCTTGAGTCTTTTCAGCTCTTTTGTTAGATTTCACATCGGCTAACTGAAAAATTGAAAAATAGAAATTAACCGACTGAACTTTCCTTCTCAGAAACAATGGATATTAAAGATGTCTGAAGTGTGTTGGCTGCCATATCCTTTCCAAATTCTTTGTGCTAGAAAGCTGAGTTCTGACACCACTTTCTTTAACGTGTGACTCACCCCCCCACTAAACTGTTTTTTTTGCTGAGAAATTGTATAAACTGGCCCCATGGTAAATGCTATATAAACTCCAGTCACTCTAAACCCTTTTATATTACATCCAGTCATTTGTCCATTCACATGCTAATGATGGTAAGCTACATTGAAGCCAGAGCTAGGGCAAAAGAAAGGCAGCCCTACAGTTTTTACCACAGTGTCCTCTGACCTCCAACAGCTGGTAATCCAGGTAAAATGTTTGGTTCTTGACCTCTTTCAGAATCTGTAGCAGTAGGAGTGCTGAACCTGTAACTTCCAGGTTTAAGCCCCTGGAAGAACTGGCAACACTGCTCTGTTGCAAAATTAAAAAGTCCCTATGTATACATATATATGTTTTTTTTTTCTTTTACATGTTGTCAGATTACAACCATTAATGTGTTTTATTGGGGTTTAAAGTGATTGACACATACTTATCTTAAGGTAATGAACCCCAGCTATAGTGTTATGTGTGTAGCACATTTTTTATATTCCCCTTCTCTGACCGCAGCACTTTCTTCTCTGTTTACAGAGTGGCCGAGTGGCTTGAGTCAAACAACAAACAGTATTCCCTGTGAATCTATTAATAGCTTTCTTCTCATCCATTATACATTACGTGCAACTAGAGGTGTGTAGAAACTAGTTACATTTACTTAGTTTAATTTACTTGAGTGATATTTTGAAAAAAGAAATTACTTTTAAGAGTAGTCTTATTTTGCTCATATGTCTTACTTTTACTTAGGAATTATTGATACTCCTACTGGAATAAAAGGGAGGATTACTCTGTCCTCTGTAATTAATTTGAACTGTTCCAAGATCAGGTAAACATACAGCAAACAGATATTATCAGTGGAAGTTCTTTAAGGTAAGGACTGTAAGGATTGGTTTTCAAAGTTTTATCTGGAAAAAACATTTTTAAGTTTTTCTTCCATACAAATTCTTTACTTTTATATCGATGGCATTTATTTGTATTCTTCATGCATTTGAGTCTTTAGATACCAGAACATATAAAGTCACATAAATCTGTCTGTCTGCATCATTTGTAAACATTAAATTAGATGTTAGTATCCAATAGTTACTAAGTACTCAAGTAGCCTTTTGACCAAATACTTTTTTTACTTTTACTTGAGTAAAAAAATGTTAAATTTGTGCTAGTCTTTGTTGGGTAAAATTTTTGCAAAGCGCCATATGAGTCCTATTGAAGCCATGAGCAAGATGCGCTCCCCATTCCTAGTTATGTTTAAAGTAAGATTAAGTGATGCAATTGTGGTGTCATTTTTTGTCTCTACCTCAATATCCTCCTTTGTATCTAGATTGTGTTGGTTTATTGTGCCGTCATCTGGCAGTCAACACCCAAGGGTTATAATTAACATGTCTGCCTTAGGGTGTTTGTATTCAAAGGAGATGAGTACAATGTGTTGTTTTGGGAAAAAGTAATCTCTCTGGGAGGCAAACATAGAACTGTCCTTAAAGCCTGATACATCTTGCCTGACTTGCTTTCTTCTTACAGGAAGGACTGACAAGAGATCTTTTACACAGAGACATCATTCTTGCTTTTTAAGGCAGGGAGAAATTATGCCACAAGAGATGCGAAGTACCATTCAGTCCGAGGTTTCTGTGGACCTGTCTTTATAAATCTTCTAAGAAGAAGACAGAAGTAGAATGTAATATCTTCATAAATAATTTTTTTTACATTGACAGTCATCAGTAATAGAAAACTTAACGTTAAAAAAAAAAATGAGAATAGAAGCATTATTGTTTAATGTTAGGAGAACCTTTATGTGACAGCGAGGGTAGGGTTAGCAAAATGAGCAAAATCAATATAATTTACTGACCAACATCAATTAAAATTACTAAACAAACTGACCCCACTTATGTGTACAGATGGTTTTCACGCTATCATCTGGAATTAAACAATGAAACATCTCAAGTATCAACCTCATTTTTACAGCATTTGTTCAAAGGTGTTATCTGCTTTTCCTTCTTCCTGTTCAGGTAGCTGTGCTGCATTGTTGATTCAATTTTAAGTATACAAAAATACAATCCTGGATACATTGACATATAGTGCAGCTGCTATATCAGCTCCAAGAAGTTTCAGTGCTGGTGCTGTTGTTTCTAGAATTAAAATACTTTACAGAGGCCTATTTTATAAAACTAAGATAAGGTATTAAGCAGGTATTTTCTGAGTTAGGTATGCCTTTACCCAGGTTTTACAAAGGCACCAACACATAAAGTAACCATGGTAAATGATCCTATGCAGCTTGCTTATTCCAGACCAGGCTAATTGGACAGCAATGAGTTCAAAGTCAGTAAAGCACCAGAATTAACTAAGCCTGGTTGTTAGCCTAGTCTAGAGCAAGCTAACTAAAAGAAATAAATCATCATTGTAACTTGTGAGTTACTGCTTTTGTGAAACTTAGTCAAGATTTATATAATCCAGGATATCCAGTGAATCCCAGCTTAATGCATGGTCTTAGTTTTGTAAAAAGGGTGCATGTATGGTTTTTACTTTCTTCTTATACTTAAAAAACTAAAACTGACTTCATTTGAAAACAACTGCTCCTTATTAAAACTCCATATCATGAAAAAAAGTTTGTCACTGATAAAGAAGCAAATTAAAGTTCCTTTACAAGAAACACAAGACGAATATCTGGTGAGGCAATGCCACATATCTAATATAAGAAAAATATAAAAACCAACAAGATTTGGGTTTTGCCTCAGGCAGTGAACACCCAGTCATGTTGCAAATACATTGTTCTTGGGGGAAATTATTATTTTTTCTGTATTATGTGATTTTCACAGTCATGTATAATGCATTGTGATGTTTTCTGTTGTACCAAGAGCAAACATATATATATATAGTGATAGTATTGGATGGTGTATAGACTGATTAAATAAATATAAGCTTGGGGGACACCGTTTGGATAAAAAGTCAGCACTGTTTGTCCATTTGTTGTATACATTAAATGATTCTAAAAAAAAAAACTTTAGATTCTGTAATCATATTTGGACTAGCAGGCAAACATAAAGAACAATAGGCTAATCAACAGACATGCTGAATTTTGGGGGAGGGGAATATCAATATTGCAGAGTTTTTTTATATATCAAAATCATACATAATGTAAAGAAAACAAGACGCACAAATCAAACATAATATAATGTTTGGTTAGGCACTGGTTATAATGTTTGGTTGGTACATGGCAGGAACTGAGGTGAACTGGTGTCATGGTCATGCAGCAAAAGTTCTGGGGACCATAGAGTGGCCAGTTTGTTCAAATCAAACAGACACACTGCTTTATTTCAAATAGCTGCAAAAAATTGCCGTTGATTTTTAAAAGAGTCAGAATACAAAGTACACTACAACATTCTTGAGTATGAACAGCTGAAGATCAGTATGGGGTTTCTATGCAAATGAGGCCATTGCTGAAAGAACCGACCATTGGGATATGACAATGAGACAATCATGGACCAATAAAGACAGAAGGCTTGATCTGAGAAACTTTTTTTAGATGCATGGCCTGGTGTATATGCATCACGTACTTGTGGCCAGGTTTTACCATAAGCCAAATTCAATCTGGATAGACTCACACAGAAAAGAAAATAGCAGTTAGAAGATTTAATGATACGATTCTTTGGCGCTCGAAC
>JAUZNJ010119439.1:0-19269 GCA_034780135.1 Jordanella pulchra | reverse complement strand
CTTAGAGCCATGGGCCTACACCTTTAAAAAAAATGCATCTAATCTGCATTCATTAATCACAAGTTCAGTGACTCTTCATCCTTTACATTAACGACTTTAAAACTAGCTAAAACCAAATAAAATGATTGTAAACCTTTTTTTTGCTTGATTTACTCAATTCTTAATAGAAAGTGGCACACGTTGCTAACATTAAAATCATAATAAGGCGTTTTTTTCTTTAAAACGTTTCTTTTTTAATTGATTGGAGCTGATATATTGCCCCACAGAATAGAATGATTTTGGTTTAAAATAAGGAAACACAACAACCCTGTTATCTTGTTTCAAATGAATAATATCTAATATCTTATTTTAGGGATAAAAACACTAATTCTGTCGTCTTATTTGCCAGCTCAAATGAAGGAAAAATAGTATTTTTTGCAGTGTAGGGGAGAAAAAAATTAAAAGAAACAAAAAATAATAGATGTAGAGTCCATATCTTTTCCTAAACAAGGGAAGATAGCTGGGCGAGCACATGCAGCAACAGAGGGAAGGAAACAACCCTAACTTCCAGCAGAACCAGGCTTAGTGTGAGTGTCCCCGTGCCAAGGCTGCCTGGGGTTCAAGAAGACAGAAGTAGACACAGAAAAAGAACATAGAAGCACTGATTCATACATACTTTGTGTGTTAGAAAAGGTAACGGTAAACTATCTACACAAATGGCTTTGCTTAAAAAAGAAACAATTTAGCAGACAAACTATGAGGAAGGTTGAAAGAGATCACATACAGTTAATCACATTAAAAGCTGAACCCATAGCTATGTCTAGGAGAGAAACAGACTAAGCACAGTAAGCACAGGACGAGTTAGACTCCTGTTGTCAACAGAAGTACTCAGTTGATTCTGCAGTTGGCAGATGTGTCACCAATAGACAGGAGCCTGGGGAGTGACAGATACTCTGCCAAACCTCTCAGCTCTTATGATGACAGGCGGTAAGGGGCGAGAGCTTTTCCAGAGACCAACCTGTTTTCCACTGATCCAAAAAGTCCTACATAAGGACTTTAGGCATTTAAACTGTCTCAGTATGTAAAGCAACCTTTTGCAAAATGTTCTCATATTGTTTCCAAAAAATACCCCGAGAAACCAAGGAAATTCTTATAGTTTTCCACAAATGTCTCACATGTTTAATATGAGTCTGTCTGTTTCCTTTGGTGTCTGAGGAACACTTTTGAGTTGTTTTTTAGTATGCTTTTAACCTGTGATTAACCCCCCTCAGGTGATACAGGCTTCTGTTAGTCATCATACTAGTAGAGCGTTCTGCATAAATGGAACAAACTAGTTTAGTAGAGTGACTGTCTGCTTTTTATGATGTTTGATGAATGCCCTTCCTTTGGGGCTTCAGCCATCAAAGTGGGTTAGTAGTATGACAGTCTGCTGTGTTAGAGGTTTTATGAATGTCTTTGCTGAGGTAGTCGCCCATCTGTCTTCCTTCTTTGGGATTGGGATTGAAGCAGGTCTGATTTTCAGCCAGTGTGTGAAATCCAAACCCTCTGATTCAGATCAGATCTCCCATTTGGCTTTGTCCCCAGACACTTCCAGGAACAACTAAAGCATGACGACTTTACAGTCCTCCTGTATCTGTCCAGCTTTAATTATTTCTGTGTCTGTCCTTTTTTTTGGCTTTGAACAGCTGTGCAGATTGTGTCAAGCCCCACAGAGTCAGTTTATATTTACCATTACCCTAGCAGCCAGATTTTTCAGTAAAGTAACTTGCTGTTGTGGTTATTTAAATATATCTGAATTGTCTAATTAAGAATATCTTTGGAAGTAGGGAAATTGAAAGATAAGAGGACAGGAGGTAGCTTGTCCTTCATCTGTAAACTTGGATAGTTTGGGTAATGACAACATGAAACATGCCTCCTCTGGGTTTAAAATGATATTTTTGAATTGAATGTAAATTGAACTGAAGGGTTAAAGTCAAAATTAGTTGTAAACAAAAAAAAGTGTGGATCTATCCTGCCTCGAATCAATGCCTCAGGCTGGTTGTCATTATACTGTTATGTTAAAATCTCAAGTTTATTTCATATTATTTTCCTTCTTTTTTGCTGTAACTTTAGATCTTGTAATTGTTAACTTATTTATTATTCCTTTTTTTAATTTGGAAAATCTGTTAGATTTCTTCCATCTGAAGATTTCTTCCTTTTTGTATCTGTTCATTTACTCCCTTTCCTTCCTCTTCTCCTACTGTAGTATCAGCAGCTGTTCTCATAATCACTTGTTTAATCTTACCTGCTTTCTAAGCTTTCACCCCCCATTTCCCCCTGTATATAGGGTGCTTGCCTTTTGTTCTTCTTTGGAAAATTTTCATAGACACTGAAACCATCTCAGTATGAAAAAGTTATTCTGCATCCTCCATATGAAAAGCAGTAAAGTAAAACATACAGCAAATAACAAAAGAACATTAAATAAGCATTCAAAATTACTACAATTTATGCAAAGAATGAGAAACTACAAAATCTTAAACAGAACTTAAATACTTAAAAATACAAATTTAAGCTGATTTTTAATAAAATTGCCACAATTTGTTAAATTTAAAGAGGATTGGTTTAAATTTTGTTTTGTTTGTTTTATAATACCAGTGGAGGTTTTCTGATTCTCCACTTTTAAAACTGCTTTCAGAGAAATAATCTTAAAGTCGTTGGTAGAAGTGTATGAATACTGCATTTCCAAGGTATATTGGTACTTGGCCTTTCAGAGCTGTAAGGTAAAATAAATCTGGATTTATTAGGAAGAATATGGTGAAGCTGTTTAAACATGACAAAAATAACTCATCTGATTGAGATTTCAACCCAGCTGCTGAATTTGAGATAATATCTACCTCTTTTCATTTAACAGTAAAAAAAGCTCCATTGTGGACGTGTATAGAAAATGATCATTAAGGACAAGTGTTTATCTGGGGGCTTCCAATTAACACAATTTCTTATTGGAGATGTGGGGCTTGGACTGGAAGTTAAAATAAAAGAAAAAACATGAGCAGACATCTGGACGCTAACAGAAGTCTACGCATTGGTACAGTCAGTTTTACTGACAAATCACTGCATGATACTCATCATCAGACATCAGAGATATTGTGACTTAATGATTTCCAAATGTCAGTGTTCTTGGACGAAATTAACTTTTTATTAACAGCATTTATTGGGATTAATTAAGTATATTTGAATAGAAATAATTGAATTGAATTAAAGAGAAACCAAGGACATTTTTTAAATCAAGAATTAACAAAAAATAAATATTTTTTAAATACATGCTAAAATGTTTGTAGCTATTATGTCTGGTGGGGTTTCTATGACCTTAGACACAGATATTGGACTACAGTTTTAATTGCACCAAACTAATAAACATTTTTGGCTCCATTTGTTGTTTTTCAATATAAACATGTTTCTCATTGCAGAACATATACACATTAATAACAGCTTGCATAAGTTGCCTGTTTAAAACACATAGTCACAGCATATCAGCAGAAACATTTGATACTAACTATAAAGCTTGGTAGTGGAAGAATGGTGACGTGGGCTTGTTTTTAACCAATGATCTGACTGAGATCTACTCTGTTTTAGAGTCATTTAAGGCACCATCAGTCCTGCTTTACAAAATCCTCGTCTTGTGTTTCACTTCAAAACATTGATACTAAAAACAAGATCAAATCTAAAACAGAGCAATTTTTAAAGGTTATGTCTTTCTAGATACATCAGTCGAACTAAAATTTTATGATAGGACCTAAAGAGAGTTGCATTGAACTTGCACTGTTACCTGAAGGAGATAAAACTCCTCTTTGCGAGTTAAGAGAAAATAGAACGAGACTCACTTAGTTCTTCTGATGCTGGTAGAGTATGCTAAACAATAGGAGTATGCTTTGTTTATACAAAATGCCTTTATTAGCTTGCCTTTATTTGGTAAATACAGTATATCGCACGTGTTACATGTAATTATTGTTATTTATTTGGAGGTATTTTTTACTACATTTTACTGCATTTTCAGTTCCTGAAAGGTTTTTAATTCACAACAGATAGCAGATAAAACCTTAAACTTAAAGGAAGGTGTGTATTTGTATTTTCTTGGTAGATCCTCTGTCTTTAAGTCCTTTTACAATACCTGCACTCATTCTCACCTTGGCAAATTACTGATTACCTGCTGACCAGCCTCTGAGAGGAAAATCTATTAATAGTCAACTAGAAACCAAACTGACAGGGTTTCTTTGTCCACTGTGAATTCTTTGAAAAACAAAGCAGCCATTTCCTCTTAGTCTTACTGGAACAATTGATCAGATGAAGGAAGTTCTGGAAGGTTGCTAAATGCTAACCACACAGCCTGCACAGCTGAGGGAACCCGCTGGGTTTCTGCATTTAGGTTATATTATTATAGTAAACACAACATGACTTGTACAGGATTTGTTTTATCAACAGGGAAACAAGGACAGAAAATATGGTTTGGATGAGTTTTATGAATATTAAAAAAATTCTACTATCTAAAATTAGAAAAAAAAGTATGTCTTAGCCTACCAAGACATGGTTACAAAGGCTGAGAAGAGTAGCAAAGAGAGGACTAATGTTGACTGAGAACAGCCACTGAGATCTGGAATCTGGCTTATTTGTTCAGGGAAACTGTGAGGCAGGAACTCCAGAAATCTGGTTGTTATATAAGACTGGCAAGGTTGCTAAATTGTTGAAATTCAACAACCTGAAACACAGCATGTAGCAGATGGGTATCAGCTCTAGCAGAGGATGGATTAATATTTAAGGAATGATGCTGGAAGCATCTTGGTGTGGCAATGTTTTTTTTTTTTTTAGCAGGTCATGAAAACAATGTTCAGATGGATGGAGGTACTAACAGAGCAGTGCTGGAAGAAAATCCAATATAAAAGCACTATGCTTTTAGACTGGAGGGAAGGGGGTTAAATTTAAGCAGGGCAACAACCCTAAGCATATAAACATTGCAGCAATGTTTACGTCGCTGTTTAGATGTTCTTGATATCTAAAAAAATCTTTAAAAACTTACAGAAGTATTCTGTCCAAAAGTATTTTTGACATAGATTTAAAGCCCTTTTTTAATATGGTCCAAACCAAAAGTCCAAAAACAGATTATTTAAAATATGCAGTTCTAATAAATGCTTTGTCGGGCTGATGTTTATGCTTGGATGACAATTATTTACTCTTTTACTGTGCATCACCTGCTTTCCCCTTAGTGCTGAGAAGAACAAAGGGTCTGATTCAGTTGTGGAAAGTCCTTCGACCCCATGACAGCGGGCTTATCAAGACATCACTGAATGACAATTAATTTGGTTTTATTTAAACAGCCAAGATCCATAAAAAATCACATAAGGAACATCTTGATAGACATGGACTGAACCCCTCCACTGGACATTCCTGCTCCTCTTTCACCTTTCATCTCTGCTGTCTTTGGTTGTACAAAGTGCAGATGACTATCTTCAACCTAAACATAGGTAGTTCTGCATGACTCTTAAGATTTAACATCAATCATATTTTTGAAAGGTTTTTTTTTTCTGTCAAGGAAAATGTTTTCAGCTACTTTTTGTTTCTTGTCGTCTTGGCTGTTGTGATAAATCATGGAAGTGGGAGTAAACTGCTTTACTTGGAAAAGGCGTCTCTCAGCTCCTCCGTTGTTTAAATTATTTTTGCACTTATTGCAACATCTCACTCTCCAACATGTGACTCAGAGTTTAATGTCGTCTGACTCCTTCAGACGAGGAACAAGGATGTCTAAAAAGCAGCCTTAAAGGACATTCCTTCTGCTGACGAGCCTTTTATCTTTCCAGGAGTCACTGTAATTTCCCTCTTAAAGTTATTATGTTTTTAGCTTTCCAAACTCATGCAATCGTTAAGCTAAGCATATTATGACACCCATGGTCATCTTTAAGCTTTAGAAGTTAACATTTCACCTGCTTTGATTTGTTTTTGAAAACCATAGAGCTCTGTTAAAAGCTCAATGCGAACTACATGCGTGCGTGCGTGACTGCAAACCCCGATGAGCAGATAACAGCCTCTCTTCAACCATCCAGGCGTTCCTTTTCCTCTCATCGAGCCAACAAAAACGCTCCTCTTCCTTTGTGATTGTAGACCCTCAGATTAAGAAAACATTGTCTCCAAGGACAATGTTTCCTTCCTGCTAAAACGATCATACTGCACTTTATGAGTCCATGAAGCTTTATACTGTAGATGAATAACATCAAGACTTTGCTTTGTTTCTCTCACTGTATTGTTGTGGTTCTTGCAGGAAAAAGGCTGTCCGATAAACAATAGAAAGCCACTAAACCTTCAGCCTCACGCTTGTGCAGTAAAAAGCCATAAATGGGATGACACCTGTTTATTGCTGTCTTCATTTTACTGGAATGAAAAGAATTCATGTCAAGGTGAATAATTCACTGAATCCTTTATCTGTGTTAGTAGTAACATTATTGATTACTTTATGAGGCTTGAGTTTACTCTGACGTTCGACCTACACACTAGAAAAATCATTTTCTTCTTAGAACTGCGTTAAAAAGAAAAACTGTGACTCAGACAGGTTTCAGCTTTTGCTGCTTGAGGCCTGTTTTCAACAATGTTTCAAGACAGGGCAAGAGCAAGAGACATTCTGTGTTTTTCCTGTAACCATATAAACCTAAAAGTCACTTCCGGCAGAACAAAAGTCAGTAATGGTCCACTGTAAGAAATGTTCATAAATTTAGAGTATAAAGTAATGTACTTATTTATAGGAATTTTCCATAACTGTTTTTTAAGGATCTTTGACCCATATTTATCAGAGCCATTTAGGTAAAGTTCTGACAACATTTTTGTGTAATTTACATTAGAGAAACATTTAGAGAAAGAAAAACAGTAATAAAAAGAATGGATTACGTTTTTATGGACTTTTTTTTTAACAGGAAAATTGGTTAAAAAAATTCTGGTTTTTTTTTACGGATTTTTTTACAATGTGGCATTGTAAATTACAAAAAAACAGCTCTTTACCTAATTTGTCAACCAAGGTCTGGGTTAAATAAGTAACTAAAACAGTCCTAGTTGGATTTAAAATAATACGGGTTGTGGGTTTGAACCAGCACACTGGGTTGGGTTTTTTTAACTATTCAAATGAGTCAAAATGAACAAAGTCTAAAATAAAATGCTGACAAACAGTGAGTGTAAAATCATGATAAATTTTAATCCATTTATCTACTCATGACATAGAGGGAATCAGCAGGAGCTTTTGGCATTAAAAGGATATAATCTTTGTGGAAGTGAAAATTTAAACAAATCATGACCACCTGTCCAAACTATTGGTTATGACCCACTAATCACCCACCAACTGCCAAAGCACCATTAAGAAAATGTTCAAATTGTAACATTTTTATAATTTCATACCATTAGTTTCTTTCTTAGATAATTAAACCATTTCACTGTATGTTTTGCTTGGAGTTCACATTATCAGCCCCGTGATGTTTTTTAAATGCATAGCAGGAAATAGATCCTTTTAAAGGATACCTCTTGTTAAGTCACAGCCGCACATGTCTATTTATTTCAATTAAGCTTTGTGCAAATAGTCAAGAGGAAGGAGTTTTATTTTCAGTATAACAAAGTGTTGGTGCCGCTATACTGTAATATCACTTACATAAAATCCAATGCAGCAATGCCAATCAGAAGAACTTATTAGTAAATTAATATACACTGTAAATGGAATCAAATTCTTAAGAAAAATATTTTTTATTATTACTCCTCCTGTCTATGTAGGCAACATTAAATGTAGGCTAAATATTAATGAACAAAACTACAAATCTGAAGTTTAGTCATATCTGTAAGAAGTTTGGTGCTCCAGTAGGGCCCTTGGCTGGGGGCCCTAGGCATGAGCTTAGTTTGTTTATGCCTTTGACCAGCACTAATAGAACATTTCAAGTCTTGTAAATCTATGTTGACTTTATCAGCAACTCTTTGATGTTGAATATACAGAAACTAGCACTAGCTTGCGCTCCTAAAAAGATGAAGTCTACTTCATCTTTATCTTTCATGAACAAGCTTGATCTCTAGTGTGAATTACACTTAATTAAGCAAAACTCTGTGTAACATTTGCTGCTATTGAGGAAAAGTCCACCATGGTTGGTTTTGTAAGAAACAGCTCCATTGATCATTCCTCACATCGCTCTGTGATTCCCCTGATAATCATCTAAGTGAAAAGTTTCAAAGAGTGAATGTGTTTGATCAGACAAAAAAGTTTTTTTTTCTACATTGTACCCTATAGACAATCTTTGTTGATGTCTGATCAGCTTAATTTATGGTGTGAGAAGCAAAGAAGCCTATCCTCTAAAGCAATTTCTTCCAAATACACAACTTTACACCAACAACAAAAAACAATTTTCTACATAAAACAAATGGTGCTTCATGCACTGTTCTTTTTCTTCTGTTCACGCATAAAGCAATTGAATCAAAGGGCTTATATGCATATTGCTGACCTTAATCTAAACTAGAAATAACGGCAGAAGTTTAGGACTTGTGACATAAATGGCAGGATTGAGAAAGAAAAGAGGTTAAAGAGATGTTCTTTTTGTGGATTATTCTAAGGCCCTGAGGTCCAGGTATCATGTCTTTGTCAAAAGAGAAGAGTTTTCTCTCCTTGTTCTCATTTGTTCTCCCATCATACAACTTAAGATATAGTAACATGAGCATGCCTGCAACGAGAAAGGGACAATTACCGTATACTTAAACATACTATTGAAATGAGTAATAAAGGAGATATGTGAATGTTTACTGCATTTTCTCCAGCATTCAAAGAGCTTAGTGTCACATCAGTTGTTGGCCATTTATAGTTATTGTGATACACATATTCATAACAAAAATATAATAGTTTCAAAATGATGTAAAAAAGTGGTGGTTTTAATGAGTTGGGAAATAATGTATTTAAATCTTACATTTAGGAGAAGTAAAACAAGCCAGATAGAGGCAGTTAACTGCATCCAGTCAGCATCAAGCAGAACAAGATATTGCTGTTTTTATGGCAGCTGGCTGTAGTTCCATCTCTGTAGGGAGAGCCTTTAGTTTAGCTTGTAAAATGTGGCAATGACTTAGCAAGTTTTCTGCATTCCACTTTTCAGATTTCCAAAGCTTGATGTACCGATGCAAAGAAATCAATTATAGCTGTGAAATTTAAGGCTACATGGAAAAAAATATATAACAAAATATAGAAGGAATACAAAGTGAATGTTTATGGGGTATTATTGAGGTAAAAACCCTCATCATTAGGATAAATGGATCATTAATATAGTCATAAATGTCTTTGATTTGTAGACAAACTCAAAAAGATAAAATATAAACTTGTGGATAAATACACAGTCAGGCAGGTAAGCTGCTGATTATTTCCTCGTGTGAACTTTGACTTTACATAAGAGTTTGACTGAGGGCACTCATGATAGAGGTGACAGAGGAATTTACAGGACACAGCAGGAGCTTTCGGCATTAGCTATAATACGCCTCCCTGATCTCTACTGAGCAGACACTTTGGATAAAATATAAAGCTTAATAACCCTAATGATTAAAAATATATATATATAAACCATGTATCCATTTTTAAATCATGGAGGGTCATGGTGAGCTGTTTTTTTTTAAATCGAGCATTAGTTAACTCTGGCTGCAACAGAGGTAAAACAACCACACAGTCATAATTAAGGACAGTTTATAGCAGCCAATCTTCTATACATGTACATATATTGCTGGATGCACGGAGAAAACCACAGTATGAGAGTATGAGAGAATCCATGCATGCATAGATAAAACACGCAAACCTCAAACAGGCTGCAGCTGGGATTTGAACCCAAGACCTTCCTGCTCCAAAGCAACGATCCCAACAAATGTGCCTTTGTTTGAAACCTTCAAATAAACATTCTGTGCTTCATGAAAAAAAAACTTCTAAAACATGAAGATTGACTGCATTTCTTTGTTTTTCTTTTTTTTTTCAAGTTGTTTTTCTTTCCCAGGTGAGGATAGAAAAGAATAACTTAAAGCAGTGCTGTATACCATGTACCCAATCCCTTCCACCTGACTGAGCTCAGAGGTTTTTGCATTTCCTCATTCATGAAACGCATAGTTGTGTCTAAATATCAACTGCTACTCTTGTCCAGCATTTTTGTGATTGTAGGATTCAGCCACTAAAACTGTGTAACAACGACGCTTTTGAATGTTTCTAAAGTGAAAGGGGATCATGGAGAGAAAATGTGGTCTTAAAAACTCACTGTAGAGTGCTTTTCTCCTGCAACAAAATGCTCAGCATGCTTGTATTTCCTACCGGTTTTTGCATACAATAGGTATTCAGTTTGCAGTGTGGAAAAATAAAGAAACATGTAATGATTGCGAAATTCACAGAAGCAACAGAGAAAGTAAGTTTAACTGGGGAGATCAGATCGGAGGCTTTGGGAAGCAACAGTCATAAATGAGTCAAAAACTCCTACTGATAAAACTTTCTAGAACAACCTACTCTACTGAAAAAGAAAATGTGTTCAGGGTCAGAGCTCAAAATGCAATAAATAAAAGTACTTCTGTATGGCTGCTGAATAAGGAAGGAATCCATTTTATTAACTTCTAACTTCCTTCTCAGCAAAGTTTTGTGTTGTTTGCATTCCAGTGATCTGATGGGAACTACTTAAGTTCAAAAGATTAACCTCTAGGTGTGTCACATACAGATTATCTGAAGTCTTTACACTTTAGCGTTACTGAACACATGTAAGAAATGTTGGGTGATTAATAGGTATCTTAATGGTAGGGGTAGCATTTCTGGGGGTGGGGTGGGGGGGGTGAATAATCAAAGAATTTAATCACATCTGATTATGTATCTGTAGGTGGAGCAGATTTAAGAGATTGAGATGATCAATATTACAAAAATCCCCCTTTTCCAAATAACTGCAATAATCGAAGCAATGTGTTTAAATAACATCATGTGTCACCTGCCTCCTAAGCAAGCCAATAATGACTTAACTAATTGATTTAAGTTCTAAAAAACAATAGCTCTGGGTTGACAGACGGTGTGATAAGTACTTCTGAGACAGGATTCTAAAAAATAGTAAATAATTGAAACCACATATAATTACAGACAGCAAAGACACATAAACACAGTGTAAGAAGTGGGACTTATCAAGCCAGGATTTGTGGCAAGACTTGTTTGCTATGTGACCAATCAATCTCACAGCTTTAACAGCCCACAAGAGGATCTAGGTAAAGTATATGTTGTTCTGGAAATGTCCCTTTTAAAGTGACAGCATATTATCTACACAGGGGAGCTGATACACATAACCCAATAGGGAGGCATACTTTTTAAAAAAGCTTCTTCTCAAAAACATAATTTTGCCTCATGTTTTTTGCAGCCTCAAAAGATATATTTTCATTAGCTGACTTTATTCAGATCCATTAGTCTTCTCATTAACTCTGACTAGTTTTATTGTGCCTATTGATTAGGAACATAAACATTACACTATCATATTTCAAATTTTAGTCGAGGATGGTAGAGGTTGTCTAACAGTTGCAACATTTTTTTGAAGTTTGGTCTGGAAAGATATAGTCTGGAACCCAGTGCTCCTGAAAAATGGGCATGCAAACACCTATGAATTTACTCTAAGAGTGACTTTGATTAATAGTTACATTCAAATTTGCTTAAAATTATTGTAAAATAGCATTTTCACTACTTTTTATCTTTAAAAAAAGGAATATGTTAGAAAACCTCACAGTCTTATTCACTAATGTTACATCTGTCTAGGTCATGGCAATGACATTTGGTTCATTTTTCAAAAATTAAAAACAAGACCAATGTTCTGCTATCAGTAATATGACTGCCGTGGGAATATATATTCTTAGGGTTTTCTTTAATTTTTTTTTAATATAGATGAATTGAGTATTTACAATACAGTCTATTTCTTAAACATAGAACAAGTCAGTAATCTGAAGATTGTAAAAGTATATTTTCTGTCATGTAAAAACATAAGTAGCCTATTTAATTAGGGATATCTTCTTGTTTTATTTTACATTTATGAACCATAAAAGGAAAACCATATAGCAGTTGTTTTATCAGTTATCAGTTGCATTTACCTTTAAAATATATTTAGATGGAAGTAATTTGAGGTGCAGAAATACTGTGTAACTAAATGTTCTGAACCTGTCTACACTATCCATGCAACGTCTTCTTTTGTGAAAAATGACTTGACCTCTCAGTCAAAGAGTCAAGAGTAATTAAAATAAAAATAAAAATAAACCAATAGGGACACCTGGTGGTCATATCTAGTTACTGTGTTTGGAGACGGTTGTGATAAAACTTACATTTATCATCTGGAGAAACGTGATAAAATTGTGTAAAAATCATTTGGTCTGTTAAATTTTTAATACGATTGAACTACTTGTTAAGCATGATCTAAAATTAGATTTCCACGTTGTTGTTTTTTTTGTGTCACGCTTCCACTTTAAAAATTTCTGACCAACGGTCTCAGCGCCGAATCGCGGCGCGTAAACTGAATGTGTTGTTGTTAGCAACTAGCGGCTAGCTTTCAGCTAATGTTAGCAAATCGGTTAGCAAGCTGTGCGTTTGTTTTAATGTCTTGCTTATGTCAATCTTATTTGATTTGAATTAAGCCGGAGTCACAAGTTCACAAAGCTTTAACAAGTGTGTGCCTTCAACATAAGTAAAAATGACTTCTGCACTGGTGAGTTTAGCTGCTTTGAACTTATGGGCGTTAAAGTGTAATGTATAGATTTTTGAGGTGTGTAAAAGGTTATTTAACATTAAGCCGGCAGGGGAGCAAGCACACCTGATCTATTTTTATTTAAATCATATAGGAAAATATAAAGGCGTCTTTTTGTTACGCATTATAAATTTCATCATATTTAAGAACAATTTAACAATGTATAAGTAGCCAACAGAAATGCATCAACTCCTGTTTCCAGCTGAATATAACCTACTGACATTTTATTTATTCCAATATTGTTGCTGCATATTTTTGTTAATTGGGTCGGTTGATAATATTTTTTAAAATATTCTAATGCATTTGTATATAACTTGCCTATTAAAACATGTCTGGGATGGTATACCATTATCTATGGCCAGATTAGCAAAGAGATCCCCTTAATATCTGTTTTTTATGTGGTGTGCTAAGTATAATGTTATGCTAAAAAAAAAAACGACAAAAGAAACACTTTAACAACACATCTTACATCCCAATAAACGAAATACTCCAGTTGAGAGTCTGTTATCATTATATACTGAAATGTAATGAGAACAAAATGACACCTGAAGGATTAATTAGATCATTATTATCATGTTTTCATGTCATCATGTTGTTATGCACTGTGGAAAATTCCATTAGAGATTGATCCACTGACAAGTCAAAATGATGCTCAGTTATGTGTGTGTGTTTGTGTGTGACCTCTCTATATGTCCCAGATATGCTTGATTGGATTCAGGTCAGGTGAATAACCAGGCCAGTCTATAGCATCAATGCCTTAATCATACAGGAACTGCTGACAAACGTCAGATGTATGTGGCCCAGCATTGTCATGCAGAATATGGTCTGACAAGATGTCTGAGGATCTTATCCCAGTACCCGCTGACAGTCAGGATACATCAGACTCTGTCACATCTGCTCATTGTAAACCTGCTCTCATCTGTGAAGAGTACAGGGAGCAGATGGTTAATCACAGTGGACTGTGTCAGCCTATGTTATGCAGCTAATCGGTGGCATTTTCATTAATCCACCATTAGACAACTTTAGATTGCTCTTCAAGAGATATTAAGAATCTTGCTTCTGCTTCCCAGATGGAAAGTCACATTTTTTATTTGTCCATATTTAGTTGTTTAAAGAAAAAAAGGTTTTACCAGAATACTACAAGATGGTACACAGTATCCATTGAGCTTTTAGGAAACACTAAAGAGCATCTTAAAAATGCTGTTAACATCACCTGCTTTTGGTTACTGTTTATATCTTCTCTTCACTGTTTACAGTCTGGATCAGTGTCTTCAAAACTCGAAGCAAATACATAATATACTTGTAGCTCAAATTTACAGACCGGTCATATTTGCCCCAACGTGTATGGGGAATTAAAATTGGTAGACTAAAAGTTAAACTGTAGAAGTATTTTTTGGGGGGAAATGGAAACAGCATAGTCTATGCTCTTTAAAGACATACAATATTTACAGGTGCACATTGAGGTGATGATCTAGCTGGATTATTGCATTCAGTTCTCATCAGAGGTCCAGTTTAGTTGCAGCTTTATTTTATACTTTATTTAAAATATTTACCCAAAAATATGTTGAGACTTATTCTGCTAAAAGGTTTAACGTGTGGAGTTTTATTAAAGGTAGTGGTGTTTCCCAATGAAGAACTGAGTGGAGGATGCCAAGTCATTTCTTTTCCATGGGCTCCATATAGGTCATAAAATATCAAATCAAAACTAAGGTAAAAAGGGTTGAATAATCCAAAATTACAAATTACACTGACAAAATAAACTCAGGCCTTTGTTAAAATAAAGATGTTCTTATAAAACGAGCTTTATTTGCAATTCACAACATTTTAACATAGGTGTTACTCAAGTAAAAAAACGTGAAAATGATTTATAAAAAAAAAGTATAAAACTTTAAGATTTTTCTTTTAATTGGCTCTTTATCTAGACCGTATACTCTCTATAATACGTGTTCAGAAGTTTGTTCAAGTTTTAGCTCTCGACGCCATATTTGTCAAAATGTCTCATTATAACTCCCAGCTCCAGCTCCACAGTCCCCATAGTTTCGGTGTGCAGTCTGTATCTGTCCGCCCCACTGTATATCAGGTCCGGGTTGCGAAGCTGGGGACCTCCGCCGATAAACATTTGTGCTAGCTGCTCTTGCCATGAACCGAGCGGCCTCCATGTCACGCAGCTTATCCTGTGATGTCCCGGGCTGGATGGGACGTGGCAGTACCCGTACCCGTACAGCTGGCAGCGACCGAAAGAGTCCTGGTGCCATACTTGCAGGTGGAGCTTGGGCCAGCCTTGGAGACCTTTGGTTGCGTAGAGCAGATCAATCGGGTGACTCCAGTAAGCCATATCTCCAGTTTGAGGAACGTCCACCTGAGTCTGCCCTTCCTTTAGCCCGGAGAGAACACGCCATGCTCCTCCCGTGTGAACACCCCATTTACAAAACAGACTATTTTGCGGGAAACCGCTGGCCCCGATGATCTGTCCTATGATGTGAAGCTCTGCCATGTCAAAGCCGTCCGCTTTAACCAGAACATGCGGGTCAGTTCCGAACAACTAACCTCACTGCTAGCTCTGGCTCAACGGCTAAGCAGCAGGCTAGCGATAGCTCTGGCTGTACAGAACACGTCTCCATGGTAACCCAGGCTGCGTTAACGCGCCTGTCTATAAAACACCCCGCAGTCTATAAAGCCGCCGATTATTTCTATTTTTTATAGGTTTTATTTAAATTGCTTGCAGATGGCTAATATCTGTATTTATGAAAGTAATTTAGATTTTTTAGTTTGATTAAATCATAAATAAACAGATGACGGGTCCTATTTATTAAATAAATAAGATCATTATTCCCAACAGATTAAGTTCAGGGCGTTGATTTTAATACTAAACGTATTGTGTTGATATACAATGTGTTTTTTGACGGTGGTAAACATACATTCAATTTAAGCCTGTAAATAATCCTACGTTATTCTGACTAGCGATACATATGTGCTATTTCTTTCTCCCTCTAAAATAAGTAAGATTTTGTGCCTTGAGGTGAAATGGCGCCACACATTGATCTTCACACAGCTGATACGTAATGAATGAATTCACTAACTACATTGTACTGTATAGTTATAAAATAGTTACCTCCTATTTTATTTACATGTGATATTTTACAGTGTGATATGCAACAGCAAAAAACTTCCGGTCATAAATAATTTTCCTCCCGAATTCCGATTATCAGTTCCTCTAACCACCAAAATAATTAACATATAATTCGAGGAGCAGTATTAGAAAATACATTTCTAGCCTTTATGAAGCAGGCAATCACCGATTGTCATATAGTAGAAACATTATACCACTTGTGGATTCTCAAAGAAACGGGTCTAACGTTCGAGATAGACAATGGATTTTTGAGTTTACATTTTAGGTGGTTCTTAGCCTCTGTATAGAGATTATAATGACCTACATTCCTGAAACAGCAGGGGTTTTTTTTAATTAGAGAAGGGCATCAACAGGGTCATATAGAGAATGGCTTTTTAGGGCTCCATATTTCAGTTAACAATTATTCAATACAAATAGTTGAAGATTAATTTTTGCTGACAGATTAACTACTGCAGAGACGACTTTCTAACACAGGTAGCACTGGATTTTACTTTTTTAAACAATGCTGAAATCATCACAATGTTCCTTCCATTGGATTGTTATGGACCAATTTGTGTAAAATACTGAGGGGTTGTGGTTGTACAATAAAAAAATATGAAAGCACTCAGGAGTTGATACACTTTTACAAGATACTCTACCTTGATAGCCAATTCTTAAAATGTCATAGTTCTTGCATATCAGTCCCTTTTATCTTTATTTTCAAACACACTGACAGCTTCAGTTCTCATACTTACTTGTTTTCAGGTTATCTTCTGCTTTTAATACAATCCAGACCCACATTTTAGCTTAAAAACTATTTTAAAAAGTTTTGGGGAATTTTTGATGGGTTTTAGATTTTCTTCCGGAGCTCCCAGCGTGTCCAGGTGAATGATTTTATGTCGTATGAGGTCGGGATGTGCCAATCTGATACTGATACCGGAAAGCAGTCTGATATAAGCCAAAAATATCAAAATACTTTGGCCTGCATCTAAAACTTATTGACTAATATTAACACGGATCATTTGTTTTCACACCTGTTGTTGACTAAGTTTTCTGTTTTAGTAAAATCACTTGATCACCTTTCTAAAATGTCAAAATTGTATCAGAAATGAAAAAGTATTATGAGTGATTTTCCTCCACTGGTTCTCCTTTATATCATTCAGCCTCCCTTATTGTATACCCCATACAGTAATGACTGCAGGAGTTATAACATAGGACCAGACTTTTTCAGGTTTTCGACTGACACAGTTATTGTCAACCTGTTTCAGAAAATCCGTGGACTGTAACATTTTTATGGCTTTGAATTAATTTTGATGACAAATTGATCCTCTTCTTTGCTATTATTTATTTGACATTCAAAAGATTCATGTTCTGTTAGTTCAAGCTGCCATACACTATGGTTTTACTTTAATATGGATATTTCTAAGATGACATTATATTTGCACACTACCTGCAAAATACTGCAGCTTCACACATATGACATCGCTGCTTTCAACCCTTTACGTGTTGTGATCTTTGTACCTTTATAAGTACTGAAAAAATGTTTATTTTCAGATTGATTTATTTAAGCTGTGAAAGTTACTTACTTAATCTTGACACTATACTGTAACTAAAAGGATATCTCTCTTTTCCTTTCCCATAGTTGGATCCGACGCTCGAGAGACATTTTAAAGGTCATCGGCACACTGTGACAAGTGTGGACTTCAGCTGCAACATGAAACAGATGGGTAAAATCTTATTCATGTTTCAGACTGTTTTTATGTATCCCCCACTGTTTCTTGTCTTTTAGTTTATTGTACAGTTCACCGTGGCCTTGCACCATTCATTCAAGCTTGCTTCTCCCTCTCCCAGCTACGGGCTCTGTGGACTCTTGCGTGATGATCTGGAACATGAAGCCTCAGATGCGAGCGTATCGTTTTGATGGTCACAAAGAAGCCGTCACTTCTGTTCAGTTTTCTCCGTCTGGCCACCTGGTGGCCTCCTCCTCTAGGGATAAAACAGTACGCCTTTGGGTGCCCAGCATGTAAGATTTCATGTTACATCGCTTTCTATAATGGGTCACTCCCCATGTATTTAACTTCAGACTGAAATCGAACAATAATGCTGCCAACTAACTTAAGAAAAATATAATAATCGCTAATCTGTTATTGTCCAGCCTCTGATAGGGCTGGATGATAATGCTAAAACTAATGTCACATCATTTTGTTCAATACGATTTAAATCCAGTATCAGTATAAACAAATAAATAATAAATAACTCATAAAGACTGCCTGATGCCACAAACATTCTTAAAAAAGTATGAAGAAGATTTTTCCATGTATTGAAACTCCTCCAATATAACATTTTGGAAATAATTGTTAAAAAAAAACATCTATTTGTTGTTTTTTTTTTTTTGGAGCTACAAGCTTAACAGATTAAATGTTCATATAATCATCATCTATTCCTCCTTGTTTTTCTGTACATTGGTTCGTGCCTCTTTCACAGTTTCTCTGTTGTTGTCTCCTTCATTTTAATTTGGTAATAAAAGTGTCATATTTTCTGGAAGACAAAGACACCAAAACCTGAAAGACTATGTTCACAAATCACTGTGATAAATTAGCAAAAATAACCCAAACAAACTCATAACTAGCTTTAAAAATACAAACTAGAGGTCCCCAGTCCATTCTGAAACCCCTAACTCCTGATAAATCTTTACCGACACTACAGGTGGCGCTTGACATGTTTTTATTTTTAAATCATCCTGTCAACATTTCGGCTGTTCTCTCTCAATCATTCCTAAGACCTTTTCTTTTGTTTTACCTGGACACAGCTAGCGTTGACAACTCCAGTAACTACCCTAGTGTTTAAACCTTTATCAGAGCTAGAATCAGCTCAATTAAAACTAATTAATCAGTTCAAACATCCCAAAATATCTTAAAGCAGCTCTAAGTTGGTGAAAAAACTCATGCTCCCCCGTTTTGTTTAAAGGCTGTGTACCCGACTCTGCTCTTTTACTATGACTGTGGATTTAAGCTGCTAATATATAAAATTATTGTCCGCCTTACCGTCTGACTGCTGTACATTTGATCAATTTTCTATGTGTTTAAAGGAAGGCAGAGTCAACAGTATTCAGAGCTCACACTGCCACTGTGCGCTGTGTTAACTTCTCCGGTGATGGACAAACTCTGGTGACAGCCTCTGATGACAAGACCATCAAACTGTGGACAGTCCATAGGCAGAAGTTCCTGTTTTCTCTCAGCCAACACATGAACTGGGTTCGCTGTGCTAAGTAGGACACACACATTTTTTAACCTTATAAAATTCACTGCCTGGCCAAAATAAAAGTCGCAACCAAAAAATGGTCACACTCTCTAATGTTTTGTTGAACCGCCTTTAGCTTTGATTACAGCCAGCATTCACTGTGGCATTGTTTCAATAAGCTTCTGCAGT
>JAUZNJ010119438.1:35121-45227 GCA_034780135.1 Jordanella pulchra | reverse complement strand
TCTATCTATCTATCTATCTATCTATCTATCTATCTATCTATCTATCTATCTATCTATCTATCTATCTATCTATAATGCAAAGTAAAGACATAAAGGTCAAAACAAACTTAAAAAAAGAAAAAAAGAAACGTTTTACCTGAGATGGTTGCTGAGTTTCAGAGGGCTGCGGAGATGGAGATTGGGATTTCTGGGGCTCCAGTGACTTGGCACGGGGAGCTGGACTTGGAGCTCTGGCAGGTCCTGCTGAGAAGTCCTGGATCTTTTGAATTAGAAAAAAATAAAACAGAAGGATGATACTGTCAATCAACTGTCTTAGAAAACGATATTTTCTACCGAAGAAAAATGTTTATGGTATCATGGATTGGGAGATAAAGGTATTTTTCTTTCTCTTGTTTAGTTAAAGACAAAAAGATCAGAAGATAAAAAAGCAAGTAAAAGATTTTTGATAATAACTCATTTACTGTATTTTCGATGTTAAGCTTGTTATTTAGAGTGTCCACATTTACCAACCCACCTAATAGACCAGAAAAAGTTGACTTTTAATTTGTAGTCGATGGCTTCCTAATATCAAGAGGTATAAAACTGATTTTACAAAGAAGTCCGGTGATTTTAAAAACTGTTCAAAACGGAAAAGAAAAATAGACACTCAGAGTAAAGTGAGGCAAAGGTGTGATTATCTTCACAATTTAGAAAATGACAATAAGAGCGTGGCTACTCACCTTAACTTGCTGACATGTAAAGTAAAATTTAAAAGAACCAGGACTGTGAAAAGCTGAGATGAAGCCCTATATTTACGTTTCCCATAAAGCCACTGTGAGGAGTCTGATATAGAAGGTAAAAAAGTCTTCAAAGCTCACTGGGTAATAATGGTAGCATCTTGGGTTCATCAAACCTGTATGACAACTATTTATAGCTACCTTTATCCAGATTGATTGCTTTGGAAGCATATCAGCAAAAATCATTTTTGTTCCTAACATTTTGAAATGCTGCTGGGATTCTAGCTGCAAGTCTGTGCTTATTACAAGAAAGACAAATCTGTTGGAAAAGCACCATGCCCAATGTTAAGCATGTTTGTGACACAGACATTTTTCTCTTACAGAGATTGTAAGAGCCTTATTGGACATCATGGCTTATTTGGCTCTTTAAAATACCAGGACGTATAAGTAAAAACCTGCTGGTCTATGCTAGAAAACTGAAAATAGTTCATTCTTGGTAATTCGACTGAATTATAATCCAAAATATATTGCCAAATCAACAGAAAATGGTTCACCAAACACAAAATCCTTTATTTTTTATGGTGATTTAGGTCACAGGCATAAATCCTACACACAACTTGTTAGTAAAGCTAAAGAGAAGAAAGCATATGAGAAGACTTAGGGATATGGGTTATCTAAAGAGATTTTGCCATAATGAATAGTCAAAGATTTTTTGAAAAATGGAGAAGACTAAGGGCTGTTCCATCAGCAAAATAGTGGATAACATCCTACCAGCAGGGAAGCCAATAGTTTAGTTACACATCATTTGATTATTTTACATATCTTTTTAACTGTATAAAAGATCATTTTACTTAAAGACTTTTAAAGATCTCCACTATGGTCCAATGATATTGGATGGCATGCTGATTTGATAAATAGAGCGTACAGCTGAGCATGTGATAAAACACAAAAATGTTTGTTTCTTGCTGAAATGATTTTTACAATACCTGAAGAGGAGAGCGAGGCGGTGGAGGAGCTTTCCGTTTGCGGGGGGTGGTCCCCCCTTGCACTGATGAGGCGCCTGAGGGGATTTGAATGTGCTGTGTATGGGGGTGAGAGCGGGATCACTGACATACAGGGGTCAAGCTTAACTTAAAACAAAACAAAAAAAAAAGGAAGAAAACCAAGATAAAAGAAGAGGTCAGCAACAAAGAGGAGAGACAGCTAAGAAATGAAAGCAGCATACCGAAAGAAATGACCTCATATTGGCAGCCATGCACAATATGATGAGCCAAGATGAGTCATAATCCCATAGATGGAAGCAATGAATCAACATTCAACTATGTAACGTTACCTCCTCGCCTGTGCCCTCAGAAGCTATGTGAGCATTGGGGGAAAAAGATAATGAGCTAAAAGCAAGTAATGCGTTTAAACAAATTCAAATGGTAAATTTCCTTCCACCAGACCCATCCATGAATCTAACTACAAGTCTCTTTCATCGAAACCAAATTGGGAAAAGTGAATTTAGAGGTTAGGTGTGATGTACATATCAGTTCCTCTGTGTCATTTTGTTTGTCAACTCATCTACTAAGCACATCTGTTTTTATACTTAAGCATGACTCACTGAGTAAAACTCTTTGTTGATATCATTATTTTAGTTTCCTTGGCAAACACCCAGTTTTCCACCTACTATCTATTGCAGCTGCTGTCTGGGTATGCAATATGTTAAATACATGAATAACTTAATCTAGAGGTTCTGTGGTACCTTTCATTATAAGAACCAAATTCACTTCCAAAAGAGCCAACACAAAAAGGCCAAAGGCCGTGTACTGTACCTGGAGGTACTCCATCCTGCAACATACGAACAATGCCTTGATTGCCCGTGGTTGTGGCAAAGTCAACCGCCTTATGCCCCAGTTGGTCAACCAGTTGTGTGCTTGCACCACCTTTCAGCAGAACCTCTACAGTCTCGACACTGTCACTTTCACAGGCTAACATCAAGGCCGACCTTTAAACCCAGAAACAATTTCAATAAACAACAGTGAGAGACAAAATGACTGAAGAGGTACAAAACATAAATGATTACATTTAAAACACCCCAGTTAGGGCAGGTTTTTTTTGAATATCTAACTCGCCAAAAATAGACATCATCAACTGTCCCAACAATAATTTCAGTGTTATCCATTTAGGATGGTTGTTTTTCCTGTGCAAATATAAAAAATTCTGTATGAAGATATGTGATTAGCAATCTTTTTAATATTGATAACTCTTTTAAGAACCTCTGCCAAAGGGTTCAAACCAAAACTCTGGGAACCACTAAAATGAAAAAAATGCTTGGATTAAGTTTCATTTTGTATAATACAAACTACTAGTGCTATCCTCAGTCTAATAATTTTATAAAAACAAAAAGCCTGTGATTTCTGCAACAAAAAGAGCCCAACAGATTTTGCTTTCACAAGTGGAGCAGTAGGGCTATCACCATAGTGTTCTGCTTGTTTTATGCATATAAACTGCTTTATTATAATTATACAGGGTGATTTAAATATTATATGGACACCACAATGAAAGTAGAACAGCAAAGATAGAACAGAAAAAAAAGGAGAAAAGATGAAAGAGACAATAAAAGGAAAACAATGATAAAAACAACTTCAGTGCATCCTGATTCTAACTGTTAGAAGAGTAAATGTAAACCGGTATTTTATTTGTTAATATCATAAAACTTATCCATCTTAAGAGGTAAAAATCTGGACAATAGTTGAGTACCGGTACCTCCCTTGGTTGTCTTGTATGTTTGCATTGGCACCTCGACCCAACAGAAAGGCACACAGCTCCACTCTGCTCATCTGAGCCGCTAGGATCAGTGCTGTAGCCCCATCCTAAAAAAATACAACAATAAATCATAATCTGCATTTGACACCTTAGATTCAAATTGCAAATAGTTAGAAAAACGAGAAACCACATAAAGCAACAGTCATCAAGCTTACACTGTCCTGGACATCCAGATTTGCTTTAAAGTCCCACAGTGTCTCGGTGCAGGACAGGCAACCACTGACCGCTTTGGGATCCAATTAAAAACCAAAACAATAAAACATAAAAATGACCAAGAAATAGAAAAAAATTAAGAAAAAAAAATCTTCTTACTTAGTTACTTCTTACTTAAAAAATAATACATCAAGTGATTTGATTAGCTGCCATTACTGCCTTATTACACTCAGATCGACAATTCATGATCAGAGACTAAGAGGAACGTGACATTTGGAGATAATGCTGATACCTGAATGATGCAGTGGGGTCCTGCCAATGCTGTCAGTGCAATCTACTGCCACTCTCTCCTAATGTGGCACAGAGAGCAAAGAGTTACCAATTTCCCGTAAACTTTTGGCATGATTTGGAGAAGTTGTACTTCAGTTAAGGCATTGCTGAGCTTACCTGCAACAGTCTCTTTAAACATTCAGGCTGGCTGTTTTTGGCAGCAAGGTGAAGAGCGCTGAAACCTGGAGTCAGTCAGTCATAAGCAGAAAACCAAACAAATATAATGAATAAATATACTGTATAAATATTACTATATTTGGGATTGGGGTTATCTTTAGTGTAATGATATAAACTGCTTCCAGTGATCAAATATTATACCAGCTCCATCAGTGACACTGACGTCTGCTCCATGGGATATGATTACCTCCAGGCAATCTAGTCTGCCTCTAGATGCACAGAGATGGAACCTGATAGAGAATGGAAACAAAATTATATGAATGCAAAAATACTGTTGACATTTATGTATCTTCCATGCTTTGATTACTTTGACCTAACAGCATTCATTTTGAAATGACACCTTTTAGTCTTTACATTATATGTAAAACGATATATTCAGAACTGATAAAATTGAATCATTAAAATTAAATTCAACAGGATATGTATGACAGAAGTTAAAAAATCAATCTTTAAATAATTGCTGACAAAGAAATAGGTGTTTTAAGTGTTTAATTTGCAGATGAAATACTGTATAGAGATGCAAATGAATGCGTTTCTATCTGGTAAGTTACACACATGCAAACTCTAATTACCCATTAGGGGGGCATCTGAAGGTAATCATTAGCCATGGATTCTGTTTTAGGGTATCAGAGTGACGATAAAACAGTTATTTTATAAAAACTTTTGAAAACCATGAAATGTTTTCTGCAGCATCTCTTGTTGTTCTTCTACATACAAGACAATAAAAGTTAGGTTTTTATACAATAACAAATAGGAGAAAAATAACTTTAATTCCCTTTTGGATTAATAATGTTCATATTGATTTAATTTTTTTTATCATTGACTTAAATGATTACTGATAAATAAAAAAATAAAAAAACAAGAAGCTGGTTTATACTCCTGGTGAAAACCTTAATAGCTTAAAAGCAAAAATGTATTGGGTAAAACATTTTTTAAGAAGATGATTTGTATATATTTGATATGCCTTTTTCTTTGTTTGTTTTCTTATATTTTATGTTAATAAAACATGTTTCTATTCAAACATCTACAGATTAGATGAAAAGAATGCTTTAACAGGTTAAGGTTAAGGAAATAAAACAAATATCTCTAAAAACTTCTTACATTTGTATAAGGCAAAGATCAAGTGTCAAACTTACGCTGATTTGCCCTCAGCATCCAGTTTAGTTGGACAGAGACCTTTTTTGACAATGAGGGCAGTGACTTTGTCGGGTTCATTCTGCTCCACAGCCTGCAGCAGCCTTTCATCACTTTTGCTCCAGTCTTGACTCTTAAGGAGGGCAAGTCAAAATAGAAATTCACCATCCTCCATGTCACTACTGCCTAAATGAAAACTAATATTATATTTTAAACATCAACATTTAGATGTTACATACACTCATTATTGACATGAATGTCAAAAGTTTACAGTAGGTCCACTGTCTCTATTTCAAAGTATTCACTATGTGTGTTAGGGATCATTGTCCCATTAAAATAACCCGACTGTGCACAAGTTTCACTTACCTGATCAACACTACCACCTCAGATGAAAGGATATTAATCATTATGATTAAAAACAACCAGAGAACCACAACTCTAAAACTTGCAGTTTTCCACCTGAACGTCTAATAATCACCTTCAGCAGTGATCAATAGTCTAAGGAGAAAACAACATAGCTAATTATGTATAATGACAATATATTTAGAAATGACCTCAGAATATGGTACTCACTGTCAAGCATGGTAGTAGTAACATCATAGTGAGGGTCTGTGTTGTTGCTGGTGGTAATAATTTATTATGCAAAGTTGATGAAATAGCTTTGAAACAAAAAGTCCAAAAGAAAAAACATTCCAAAACTCAAATGGAAAGACCAAGATGAGAAAGTCATGTCACTGTAAGAGTCCTGAGTTAAATCAAATGAGCTCTTGCATATCTCCACAGACAAATTTTCAGGCAGTATTATAGCAAAATCAATGGCTAAAAACGTGCAAGATTAAGTTTTAAATGACTCAACAATAAACCACACCTTAATAGGGATATATGTGATTTTGCCCATGTGTACATTAGAGAAAAACATCAGTATATAAATAATAAAATAAAAAATATGAATTAATTTGTAATTCTAAAAATAATCAGAATTAGTTTCTTGCATGGCTGTTTCACACTGAAAGAACAATAAGTTCAAATTATTTTTTTTAAGTCCCAAATTATTCTGACAATCATGCTAATAATGAGTGCACATAAACCGCTGAGCAGATTACCTGATGTAAAATTAGATCCAACTGGTTTTATTGTTTATGAAATATAATAATCAAATCACGAAATCTTAAAAATAGCGATAAAAAAATGATGTAGATAGTATCACTTTTTTATTCAGAAGTTTATAAATAAAGACAGAGGATACCTACTGGCAGTGGCAGCAGGCTGAAACAAGGACAGAACCGCTTCATTAGGCTAAAAACAGGCTGCTGGGGATCCATATGGCTCTCAGGGAGTCAAACACAGCTATATACTGCCAGAGTACACTTCTTACATTCCTATGTCACATTTCAGATTATCTCAGGAAAATCAATGAGTTTCTCGGAGAGGACCATGCAAAAGGTCAGAGCAACATCACAACAGTGACCTGAAAATGTTTTCTATTTTTAAATCGTACCTCTGGTGGTGTACAAACAGTCACATACACACAACACTGTCCCTCCCTGTCGCATCCTAAAGCAGCGTCCTCTGTCAGCTTTTGCAATGAGCATATGCAGGCATTGGCACAGGCAGTCTTTCCACAGCACCTCCCCTCCCTCCTGTTCTAATTTCTCTAACCTGATAAATTTCCCTGCTGCCTTTGTCTCAGTAGCAGTCCCAATCTTTGCTCCCATTGGTTTTGGTCAAGTCCTGCAGGGTACCCCACCTTCCAATCCCTGCTCCCCTCCTGCAGTATAGTGCGATCCATTTCACTGCAGCTGCAGGGCCAGGCCTGTGTGAAGTGAGGACTCAGCAAAAGGGGAATGTGGGGTGGGGTGGGGGCAATGGGGGTAAGGCTGCACATTGCTTAGCCTGTCTGGGTGGCTGAGGTACTGAGTCTGACCATTTACCAAACTCACACATTTTTCTATTTTTGTTAGTGGTTGTGATCCCAATATATGTGACTTGGTCTCTATAAAAGCATCAATAAGAAGAAAACATCCAGATATATCAGACAAGCAATCTAGAGGTAGTATCCCTTTAAACGTTGGGGTGTGTTGACTTATCAGCCCGTATAAAGGCCCAGCAGCAGTCTCACATCAACAGCTTGTAGCTAAATGCTATGTGTGTTTGGTTCTTTTTTCTGTCATCTGTTGTTATTATTCAAAGTTGCCCTTAAGATTAGAAGAAAGAATGACAGACAACTCAGGACTCCCTTCAGAGTGTGTCAGTCAGTGTGTCTGTATGGCTTATGTGTTAATAATTGAAGGCTACCTGAGATCACTGTTATAGCAGCAGTCTGGTGGCGGTCCTGCTCTCCTGCTGTTCAGCAACACTAATAATACACCCCCTTCAGTTTATATACAGCACATTATTTGCAGAAAGCAAACTAGGATGTTGTTGGTTAAGACAAAAATAACTTTCAGGGAAAAAGATAACTTTCTTTATAGTTCATTCACTTTTAATCCACCAAACACTTCATGCCTCTTACCTCATTCTTTTTGAACTTTGCTTTGAGACTTTTCATCCTTTGAGTGGAAAGCTGTAAAATTACTCAAGTTAAGAATTAATTTATCATTGTTATAATACATTAAAAGTGAATCATATCAAAGTATCCCCAACACATATGGGCTACCAACATAAAATAAACTACGGTACTAATAAAACATAGACTAAATATTCAACTCTAATATAGTCAATTTATTAAGTTATATCTACATATTAAGCTAGCAGGAAAAAACTGCAGCCTACCTGTGGCGGACAGTGTAGTTGTAGGTGGGGGGTTTCACTGGCGCCTCCGCCGCTCTCAGTAAAATACAGAATTCACTGCTGTCTGGCCGATAAACAAATTGGGCCCGCCCCCACTCAGAATACAACCAATCAGCAGCTCGAAGAACGCCGGATCAGCGTTTGATTGGCGATGATGGATTGCAGCTTGCCCATGAAAGAACATCGACTTATATCGTTTTTATTCATTTTCAATCAGATGATGACGAACTTTAATATATGATAATAATATGGTTTTGTGTTTAAGTTTAAAATCGTTATTAGCTTAGAGTTCTACACTGTTCGTATTAAGTTCCTTGGTTCCGAGTTGGGAGGTCTTAATTATGTCAAAGTGAGTTTGACCAATGGCGACACGGGAACAGAAGGATGCTGGAAAGGGAGAGGTTGGTTAAAAATAGAATAAAATAACATAAAGTTCACTTTAAATTGACATTAAATGTCTTATTTTAAACATAAATAAGCTGAAAGTCAAGCAGAAAAAAAACGGTTTTGGACACAAAAAAGTTCTTAATGTAACAACAGAGTAGTTAAAAATGGCATTAGAGTTGTACCATACAACACAAATGTTAACATTTAACAACATATTTCTTTCAAAATACATAATGAGCTCTGTTTTTTATGCTGGGATTTTTTTCTGTTAGCAGGATAGGAATTATGTTTTACCAAATCTTAACATTTTGTAATGGATGGTTTTCCCATAAACTACATATTTGTCACCTTTTAGTGTATAACAAAAGTTTATTACTAACGAGCTACAAAATTCTGTTCATATTTTAAAGGAACATGGGAGGTCGTTCATGGGAGGTCCTGTTGTGAAAAAAAGCACAATTTGATATGATTTATTTCACAAATAAAATAATGTTGTTTGGATTTGTATTCTGCTTCATCTACCCTTATACCCTTAGATAAAAAGTGCAGCAATTTAGGCTCAGAATTTGCTTATTAGTAAATAATGTAGTTTATCTGAGAGTAATCTAATCTCATTTATTCCTGGCCTCAGAAGTTTAGGGGGCATCGGGGGACATCCCAAGTTTCATATAGCTGCGACACTTTAGGGGCTCCAAAGATCCACGGACCATCAGCTGGGAGAATCTGATGATTGGATATAGTATCATCTCTCTTTTACTGCAAATTTACTCACTTCGTTGTGTTCATTTATTGATTGATCACGTCAAGTTTGTGAACAGTAGAAAGACAAATTCAGGAGAGATGTAGATCTAAGTTTTTGTCATGAATACGCTTACATAGATTTTTAAATTGCAGTTTAAATGGGCAAATGACTTAAAACTAAAATGTACTTTTTAATTTTATACTTTTAGTTTCTGCTGTTTTTTATGCTTGCCTGCTGGGCAATAATCTGATGTGATGCAATTCAAATCATTTATAAAGCCCCATGAGAAGAAAAGATATGTCAAGACAGCAAAGAGAGAAGAAAGAAAACACTTAATATTCATCTATTTTTCAGTTTTACTTAACATGTAATGTATTTTTAGTTGTTTATGCTTCCAAAGTAATATATGCATGTAACTGAAATAGAAGATGGATTTTTAAAAGCACACTCGTAATTCACATTAGCCACCAAGAGAGGGCAGTAAGTCCCAGGCAGATGAAATTATAAATCAATTTTTTCCCCATGTTTCCTTTTATAGCTCAACTGCTAAGCACAATGGGTTTGATTAAATTCAAAGCTTTGCAAAAAAGCCATTGTTTATTCATTATAATGTAATTATTATCTACTTTCTACTGTACCACGGAGAAGAATGTGGGATGTTGATAATCTTATAAAAGATACAGAAACAGCAGCCTAACATCATGGGTAATGTCACTTCCATATTTGGCCTTTTATAATGAGCCTGTGTTATTACTTCTCTGATATATTCCATAGCAGACTGGTGTTGTTGCCTTTTTAAAATTTTAATTAGATGGGGGGGGGGGGGGGGGGGGCGTGTTATGACAAATTTATTTTTTTTTTTATAATAA
>JAUZNJ010119438.1:0-35111 GCA_034780135.1 Jordanella pulchra | reverse complement strand
CCCCCCCCCCCCCCCCCCCCCCCCCCCCCCCCCCCCCCCCCCCCCCCCCCCCCCCCCCCCCCCCCGCGTCTTATGCAACTTTTCTTTTTATTTTTATAATAAATCACGATTAAAAAGAAAGAAAAAGACCATTCTAAGTCTGATTATGTTTTTTGGTGAAGTCTTTGAAAAGATATGTGCTTATTATGGTTGTGATTTAGCACAAGAATATACATTTTATGAATCAGATGATTGTACTCTTTTGTTATTTAGACACTCATAATGGAACATATATTTTCAACACTTCAAATTATCTTTTGACATTGGCTCTCCCAATGTAAAATTTAAGTTTTATTTTTCAAGTAATATGCATTTTAAATTAGCAGTACAGAAGGACTTGGAGAAAGACAAACGATTCTATATGTGCTATGGTTTAACTTTTTATCTCCCAACTCCTTTTTTCAAGTTTAAATTTCAAAGAATCAAGAGAAAAGTCCCCATAAGTGGAAACTGTAAGATCAAGGGTGTCTCAAAGACCCATCCATCTTCTCCCACTTCATATGTCAGGGTCACAGTTGGGCTGGTGCTTATCTCCAGCAGACTATGGGGTCCACCCAGGACACCAGTCTGTCACAGGGCAACACACAAAGACAGTGTACCCAGAGAGAACCCACACATGCACAGAGAGAACATGCAGACTCCATTCAGAAAGACACCAGGCCGGGACTGAACCCAAAACCTTCTTGCTGCAAGGCAACAGTGCTAACCACTGTGCCACCATACAGTCCATCTCAAAGGCCCCATCCCCCAAATCTAAAATGTATTGATGTAAAAAAAAAAAGTTAATTTCATGACACAACAGCCTTTAAATGAATAACACAAAAAACTTAATGTATACGTATAAAATGCGGCCATATAAATTTGTATTAGCTTTATTGCTAACAGTCTTTAGCATCATCACTTGATAAATCAGATTCAAATGGGTTTTTTTTATCTGAAACTGCAGCAGAGTCTATTTGGGCTGGATGATCTTCCCACGTCTTCAAATGACTTATTGTCTTCAGTGAGACAATTTAAAAAGTGTGAAATTGTTAACCACCTATGATGGCACAGTCTGGGAACACCAGGACTCCTAAAAAAGTTAAACTAATTACACACTTTACACGTTTTTAGTTTGTTTCTTTTTTTTTTTATTTCTTTTTCATGTTTTGTTGAATAAGGATTGGGTGTTTCCAGGCTTGTGTAAGCACCCTGAGAAAATACAGTCTTATAGGTGGCTTTGGTTTCGAGCTTCTGTTGAACAGGATTTTTTTCATACAAACTGGTTTTGAAAGATCTGATATTGAATTTTTTTTTTAAAATAATGATCTTCATCGGTAGAGTGTTTGTGTTTAGGTTAAAAGGTAATGCAAAATAAAATGCTTTCTTGGCCAAATCACAATTCGTATAAGAACCACCACTGCCTGTGGTCTACATCATACCCTGCAAATAACTGATATCCAATTCTCATCTAATAGCCTCTAAAAGCAGCCAAAGTACTGAGGTTCTGGTTCGTACATATTAAAACTCTGTCACTTAGGACAGTAAAGTGGTACTTGTACAGTTTGTGAATCACTGATCTAGAAAATTAAAGAAGACAACTAAGAAAAAAAAAGTGCTCAAACTAACCACACTGATTCTGGCTGCAGGGAAAAAGTACCTTTGTAATCTGTTCTTTTAGATATAAAACCAATGTTTCTTGGTGAACACTGATTCAGAGTGAACGTACAAAGCATGGAGGACTGAATTCGTTAAAGATGTAAAAGTCTAGATGCTATAATGCTGATGGATTTGGTGATGGCAACAGTGGGGGTGGAAGCTGGCTGAATGACCTCATCTATAGTCACCCGCCTCCTGAGTGAAAGTGAGCACAAGAGTCGTAAAGAGAGAGACATTTACGATCCTTTAACAGACTCTGATGTCCCTGACTCAGTGTGGCATACATTCCGATTTAACAGGCTGGACAAAGGATGATCTGACAAGTGGTAGAAAATTATGTAAAACATTAAAAGGGTGTATGTTTAAAAATCTAAATGAATGGGTTAGTCATGATGTTCTGTTTTTGTGACCATATTTCAATCAGTGAACTGTGTATTTTTGCTTAATTTGATCTATTTTAGGCTTTCCTCTCTACACTAATACCTTAAAAACCAAACACCTTTACAATAATACTAAATGACGGTCTAAAATGAAACTATGCCAGTGATGTCATGCAAATAAATAATTTACACTTTAGTAGTGTGCTTCTGCAAGTAGACTCGGTTTCTTTCCGTTTGTTCGCCACTTGCAACACGTTTTTTTAAGGAGGATCTATTTCCTGTTGCATGATGCGTACAGCCATGTGAATGAATGAAGGCTCAGTTGATTGCAAAAGGCAGCAGGAGGATATTCCCCTGGGAATGAAGCGCCTCCCCTTTAATCGCTCGGCTGAGTTGTGCCTCTCTCGGAGCTGTCGTCTCTCTCCTCACACACACATTTTTCAGTAGGAACTCCTGATGGATTTCGGTGCGCTCGAGTTCCTGGAAGAAAGGATCCCGAATCTTCCTGTATTTCTATCCTTCTGAGGTTTAAGCGGGTTTAAGACGCGGATTACAGCCTCCTTTTTGTTGTTTTATCGTCAGTGACATGAAGAAACACGGACTTTTGCGTCCAAAGTGGCCGAGGGACTGAATTGGCGTGGTAGGTGGTTGCGCGTACAGGAGCGCAGCTTTCTCTGGCGATTAAATCATTTGGGTTTGTTAGTTTGTGTAACAGAAGTTTTCCTCAGCTCGTTTAAAGACTTTTTTTTTCACATTAAAAAAAAGTAGTTGGATCTAACGTTTATAAAATCGTGTCACAAAGTTCAGAAGTTGAGGCTTTCTTTGTTGATTATTTTCCTATTTTTTGCTGTTTTTTTTTTTTGTTTTTTTTTAATGGTTTTGGTCTTTGTCCATGTTTTCACCCCCTTGATATCTTTGGACTTTTATTGCAGGGGTGTGTGTAATTGAAGCCTTTGGGCAAAGTCCAGTTGCCAGACGCTCTGCTCCCATGGCTAAAACAAAAGGAGCCCATAAAGCCCAGCTGTCTCTGTAGGTTAATATGACATGGAGACATGTAGCAGCACACATACTGTTGCTTTGTGATTAGAAGGAGATAGAACTGTTCAAATGGCATGAAAGGATCAGGATCTCTGGATTATTGTTTCTGCTTCTAGAATGAAATCAGTTTTTTTTAATCATCAGTCCTTCCACAGAGTTATTTTTATTTTATGCCAAAATAAGGTCAACAAATAACCTTGCATCTGTCTTCTGTCCTCTCGACCATTTCACACATAGTTATCAACCCAGCACCAAGTTAGGAAGCTGAACTACCATGGCCAAGTGGCTGAAGGACTACCTAAGCTTTGGAAGAAAGGTACCCCCACAACCACCCACACCGGACTACACAGAGAGTGAGTTTCTCAAAGCTTACCGCCTCCAGAGAGACCTTGACTTTGAAGATCCATATGAGGATGCAGAGAACAGATCCAGAGAGGAATCTGGGACTTTTGACCCGTCGACACTGGTGTACGGATCTCCTATGAAGTCTTCCAGTGTGGACATGAAGTCTCCTAAACACAGGCTGATCAAGGTGGACTCCCAGGAGCTGGGACGCACCAAGATTCTCCTCAGCTCCATCTCTTTAGAAGATCAACAAGAGCCTGTAAGACCTACAGATTATTTGCTTTAAGAGATACAAACATTTGTGGCAGATTTTAGATCTCCGGATTTCTCCTACTGATTTTCTTTCAGAACTTAAAAAGTCTTGCTTTTCTTTCATGAGCTGTTAATAATGATATTTGAAGCAGATTTAACTTTCCACTGTGTGTCTTTATGTTTAAGGGGAGTTGGTGTGAAGCAAAGTTTAAATATTTTAAACCACAAGGTCAGCGAATTGACATTTATACTTTCTTTAGAAACTGGTATTTAAAACACAATTAGCAGGGTTAGCATTAAAGCTGCGAAGAGTGGTTTCTATGTATCTAATGGAGAATGGGGACCTTCGTAGTGAATCCTAGTTTTTAAAAAAAGCTGCTGAGATTTCTAAATGCAGATTTTTTTTTTAAAATGGAATGAGATGTACAGTTTAAATGCATAAAACAGAACAACTTTGCTGTACTCTGTTCAGGACTCCTGTTGCTGACGGCAGCTGTGGGTATGTTTAATCATTTTCCATTTGGTTGAAATGTTCCCAGTTCAGGTACAAACAGACATTTGCTGGCATACGGGGCCTTTTTTATCCTAAAAAACATTGTTTGACAAGTAGACAAAGCTGCTGATAAAGCATCTTGAATTAACAGCCGCCATTCCTTCATAGTGAGCATGGTCCTCTAAGGAGTCAGACTGGAAATCACCCAGTTCTGCTGACCTCTCTGTGCCTCTAACTTCTTTACAGATGTGCAAAGAACAGAGGAGATGATGTCAAATGAGATATTTCACCTGGTAAATGAAGTGGGCTGGAGACATAAAGACAAGTCAAGCAAAAGACATAAAAACTCCCACTTCTTTCATCCCATTTCCATCACTGCAGCTTTAATGATCTGACTCAATCAACAACTTCTTGGGAATGTGTGTCAGAGGATGTGTATTGTTTATATAAATCACATTAATTTACTACCATGGGCGGAGGGAAAAAAATGGATAGCCTGAGCGGACCGTTGAGTTGGAGGGAGCCACGGTCCCCTGAGTTTATGTCCGTCCATAAATAATAGATGAGGTTTGGTTTTGCAAGCTGAGAGGGACCATCACACGTGCACATGTTGCAGGGCCATGTTCATTAAACTGCCTTGCGATATATCAAGAGCCAAAAGGAGGTATATTTCAAGCCGAGTGCTGTTTTTGTCATCAGGAATGTGGTGTTTTACTCCCTTTGCACTGCATGTATGATAAATAATAAACTCACACAACCTTTGTTTGACATTAAGAAAGATGTTGAAAGAACAGTTTGTGCAAAAGTAAGGGCTTTACAATGACATTATTTACACAAGGACTCAAAAACACTGGGCAAGTTGGAAAGGATCTATTGGTCTTCATAGTAGTTTAATCTGTTAACGTGCACATGATCTTGCTAGAAAGGGCAAAAGTCCCGATGTGGATTAAAGTAATACTCTTAAAGTCAAAATCTCCTCTATCTCTCCTTCTCTCTTCAATACATATTTATTCCCCATGATCTGTGAGAACATCCACGTTCTAATTAATATAAAAGATTAATGTGCATCCCTGGGTAACCTGTTACAGAATCAACAAGAGATTAGGAGGTATTTTCACAAGGGTGTGAGTGTTGATTTATTTATTTATTTTTTGGTCTATTCTGCATTGATTTCCTTTGCGAGGAAAAAGGAGACAAAGGATCTACATGCGTATAGACTGGCTCTCATGTGTTTTTGTTTATGCATGTGTTTGTGCAACCATATGGTTGTCTGTGTTGTCTGTCTGCCAGGTGACCACTGTTTTTTTTCCTCCTGTGCTTGCATGGAGGAACAAATGCCACCACCTGCATATCTTTCTCTTTTATCTCTGTCCACGTCTTGCGAAGGTAAAAGAAAACTTTAAGATGGATGCTTTACCATTACTGAGGGTTTCTGTAACTGTTGAGAGATGCAATGTTTTCAGTAACGGGGTTATAGAGTGATCAAGAAGCAATATTTGAAAAAAGAAAGAAATATCTTATTGTCTTTTTTACTGGCTTAATGCAAGTTTAATCTAATTTTCTTAAGGCCTGATTGTTTTTCAGTCATCCTAGATTTACCACCTTAAGGCAAGATGATCCTGTTGTATGTGTAGGGATTATTTCTTCAGCTCTAACAGCCAAACTGCATTTTTCTAAACACTCTTAAAAAAATCTAATGCTTTAAAAATCTTTAGCACCATTCTCATTCAAGCCCTCATAGCAAAGCTGGAAAAATTCAAACTAATTAGAGCCACTGAAGAATTTTAGCTTGTTTTGTCGTTTCTGGAATGATTTGAATTCATTATACTGAGTCAGCTTTTTTTTTTTTTTTTCCCTCCTCAGGTTTGCAGCGGTATTACCTACGAAAGTGCCTCTGCCTTATAAGTACGTTTTATTTATTTATTTATTTTCATCTTTTAGGTGGTGCCATCAGCCCCGATGGCAGGGGACACAGATTATTCCGATCCATTCGATGCTCGAACGGAACACAGAACAGATTCAGATCTTGGTCCTGTCCCCTGCGAGAATAACGGCTACATGGAGCCATATGAAGCTCAAAGGGTCATAACAGGTCAGTGGATTCATAAAGTTAGAGCATACTGTTGAGCAATGAAAATGAATAAAACTTGAAATCCAAATATTATGTTATGTTCCTCCTTTCTCCATGCGGCCAATTCCCTAACCTCTCTGACCTTTGATAAATTTCAACAAAACAGAACAGCTTTACATGAATATTAATAGATAATTCAATGCAGAGTTTGTTGCACTGAATGGACTTAATAAATATAATAAAATAACGGGTCTGGCATTTTATAATTAAAATAGAACAGGTTGAAAATGTTGTTTTCTGAGTAGATGTGTGTTGTACGTCAGAGTTGCACAACAGAGGTTGTGAAAAAAAACCTACTAAGATGATTTTCACAGCAGGCAGGAGAGATAAACAGACTGGATGGAATTATTTGAGGAATCTGGCAATGAAAGAAAATAAAGGTTACCATTTTAACATTTTAAGATTCAGTTTTTACTGATTTTGGTCTCATCTTTTACACTTTTCTCAATTGTTATCTTTGTGTTTATTGATTCAAGCTATTTTATCATTTTAAGATGACAAATTCAGTCTTCTCAGTTTCCCAATTTTAATGTAGATTGGAAAAGTAGAAAAATGAAATAGACAAATAATAGAAAACTCAATCCAGTTTTACTAGAAAACAGGTCAAATGAATAAATCTTCATGCATTTAGTGTTAGGCTGGTAAAACTGTACAAAAGATGTCTTTTGGTTGTTGTAGGAGTTACAGTTTGATCACAGATGCTCGGTAGATGTTCTTTTGCTTATGCATCTTAGTTGAATCAAATATTGATCTGAAATAAAAAAAAGAAAATCAATGTCATCTAAATGACCAGATGGTTGAAAGGTCCAATTTTGGACATTTAGCCGTTTATATTACATTTAATCACATTATTTCATAGGTAATATGTGGACCTAGACAACAATCACGATCTCTGCTGTTTCAGCAGTTTCTGTGATGATTAAAAGAAGACATATCGGTGTTGTCCTCCTACCTTTTGAAGAGGACTGAAAACACTGGCTTTGAAATATTCGGTTGGTGACTGTTTTACAACTAAAGTGTTAATACACCTCTAATGGATTTTTGTCAACAACAGCTGAGTAGGCTTTCAGCACCATGAAGTCTTTATCCGGCGTCTTTTTGTCCTTGCAATTTGCTCCAAAACATCATCTATCATAGAGACATCGTTTTCCATTTCTCCCACCCTCTGCGACATCTCTTTCTGACCTCCCCCCCCCCCCCCGAACGCTTTCCCTGGTCTGTCCCAGTCATTTAGTGTAAAGGCTTGTCCCTCTACCACTACTGCTCTCCATTACTGCATCTCTCCATCTCGAGGGCTCTTCTCTGCTCCCTGGGGGAACTCTTTGGTTGTCTCTTTAATCTCTCTTTTAGTGAAAGTCCTCTATATAAATTCTGCCGTCTCATCGCTGTCTCCCTTGTGCCGTTTGGTAGAGAAGTAAAGTTCACAAATTTAGGAATAAAAAAAATGTAGCCTAATCCGCATCAGCCTTAAGACGAACCTCTTGTTTTACTTTCTTTCTTTATTTATTTTTTTTACATCACCTGACTGGAGTCATTTGAGAATTAGATTTGGATCGGTTTGTCAGCACTCCCTCATTGGTTTTTGGATTGAGTCTGTCATTTTGGAGCCTGTTTTTCTGTCTGTTTATCTTCTTTCTCATTGGAAATCATCAAAGCAGCAGCCATTGGACATTGAAATAATATTTATCACTCTCACAGTATGTGGTTTTTAAATTTGCTTTAATTTTACATTTTCTTCACTTTGTCATGATTCATGAGTTCAGTTCTTTTGTATAAAAGACTGGTTCCCCTGCTGACACACGTCTGCATGCCTAAACACCCCCCACCCTTCCTTCTCTGTCATCGTTTCCCTCAATCTTCAGTCCCTGTCAGATTGTCTTTTCACCCTTCCCACCATCTCAAACCCCTGCCTGTGTTGTTTTTTTTTTCCTCTTATCGTTTCTAATTTGAATTTTATCATTTTGATTTCCTCCAATCTTGTTTTTATCTCCCAACCTTCACCAGGCTGCTGTGACACCATGATCTCTCAGTGCAGGTAGAGCAGCTTTCAACCCTGTTGGGCTGCTGTCTTTATGTGTTAACATCAAACGCTGACGGACCACAATCCTCTGCCCTCCTCAATCTGTCATGCCATCTCTCTCTCCCACTTTCTGTTTCTTCCTTTGGTTTTACCAGGGCTCCCATTTTCTTTTTTGTTTTTACTCCCCCTGCTCTTGAATCTCCTTTCCTCCTCTACTTTCCCTCCCCTCCCAGCCTTGCTCCTCCTCTCTCTCTAGTTCCCATTCAACCCCTCATTTTATAACCTCAGGGTTTCTCTCTCAAGGTCTTTCCACTTGGTCACCATGGTAATACCTAGTCACCCGAAAATACCTTTTTATCATGATAAACTGTGTTTAGTCCTTTTACATTTTTATGCATATTCAAACTACTGCCCCAAAAAACAATCATGGTTGTTAACAAGAATTCAAGCTCACCCTATTTTCTTTTTTTTATAGAACATTTTGTATAAAATCGAACACTATGTGAGCTTTTGGGCCTCCAGTTGCTTAGGAATCCCTTTGGCATCATTAAGAACCAGCGGTAATCGTACAGCCTTTTATCTCATGGCAATGTTTGACTCCACAAAGCAGATGCAGGTGCTGAAAACCATTTGTTGTTTGGACCCCACTGAGAAATTGATGAAAATGTTAGCAAGGCGACACAAATGCTGCTGTGAGCCATGCTGGATATCTGCTGGCAGAGGTGCGCGATGGACACGGGGAGAGAAAGTATTATTTTCCCACTCGGCATCTAACCCAGCTCCTTGTTAAGGCCCTCCATATTGGTTGCTGAACCTACTGCAAGCTGTACAAACACAATTATTGTAATTTCTCTAATTTAAGCTAGTTGAGGATCAACAAGCTTTTTGTTTACTTTATATTTTGAATTAGGAGCAGTGTCTCACTGGGAATCAACATACTATTTTAAAAGAGGCCTTTTTTTTTCTTTTCGACAGGTAATATGCCACATTAAATAAGTTTAATAATAATTTAATTTATTCATTGTTTTCTTTTTTTTTTCATTTTTCCATCTTGTGCATGTTTAATGACAGAACTGCAGCGAACTCCTGGAGGGGGCAGAATGCGGGGAGGGTTGCAGCTTTATGACACTCCATATGAAGATGAGCGAGGACAGCGCCTGGGTTACGGGTATGGAGAACTTCACGAGGACAGCAAGGAGACCAGCAGGCTGCCACAAGATGACGAGAGACCAGCTGATGAGTACGACCAACCCTGGGAATGGAAAAAGGATCATATCTCCAAAGCATTTGCAGGTAGGAAGAAGAGACTGTTATAACAAAGCTTTCATGTCGATAAAAAAGCCAAAAATTGATCACCTTATTACAGTTATCAGCCCTTTGCAGCAGCTCTGTAAATATAAAAGTTTAAATGTGTGCATTTTGTACATAGCTCCACAAAACCTTAACATTTTTTTAACTTTTTCTATATCATGATCACAAAGTTCGGTGCATTTGATTTCAGTTTATGCAATGAAGTAAATTAAATGTCAGAATTTGAAGGAAATTATTGATTGGTTTTCATTTACAAAAGAAAATCAAATCTCCTTGTCAATACTGTATCTAATCACCCTTCTGCAGTTACTGATTTAAGTCTTTAAAAAGCTTCAATTAAATATTCTTGACCATTCTTCGCTGCAACATACCTAAAGGAAACTTGGGTAACATGGAAAGTTTTCATGAACATATTTTTTTTGAGTTGTTTTGTTTTACCAGTGAATGTAACCTTGAATAGGCCATTCTAACAAATGAATAGCTCTGATCTAAAACACTTAATTGTGTTTAATATTGTGTGTATTAAGTTAGGTCAGCTTTTATCTCGGTTTAAAGTAGAGATAGACAGATCAGTTAGTCAGTTGATATTTTTCACTGATATTAACATTTATTTTCCTTTTATCAGTATCAACTGATGCATGCATGTATTGGTCAATCTTACGTCTTAAGTTCAATTCAGTTTACTTGTACATCGCCAATTCACAACACATGTCATCTCAAGGCATTTTACAAAGATAATTCATTCAGAGCATACAGTCAGATTGGTTAAAAGTTTTCCCTCTAAAGAAAGCCTGCTGATTGCATCGGCTCATTGACTCAACAACAGTCCCCCGCACCAAGCACGCATGTAGTGACAGGGGAGAGGAAAAACTCCTTTTTAACAGGAAGAAACCTCCAGCAGAACCAGGCTTAGTGTGAGCGGCCATCTGCCGAGGCCGACTGGGGTTCAAGGAGACAGAAGCAGATGCAAAAAGAAATGGAAATATAAAAGGTAAATGTCATCCAGCTCCACAGGCGGCCCCGTCCAGGACTGACACAACCAGGCAGATGAGCTCCAAGCCAGCTCCCATGTCAGATGATGAAAGAGAGAACATCCGGTTAGTCACAATAAAAAAACATGACTACAGTGAAAAACAGGCTAATCTCCAACATCTATAAACAAGGGTGATGATGGTAGCAGCCCATCATTTCTCTCCAGGATGCTGCCACAGCCAAACAGGAACAGACCAGGTGAAGCTACTATGACGAGAAAAAAAACAGAGAGAGCATAAAGTTAGAGACTTCAAGTAACAAATACTGCAGAATAGGAGAATAGAGACAGAATGGAGAAAATGTTGTCCCTATTTCCTCCAGAAGTCTAGTCCTATAGCAGCATAACTATAGAGATAGCTCAGGATAACCCAAGCCATTCTAAATATAAGCTTTATCAAAAAGGAATGTTTTAAGCCTAGTCTTAAAACTAGATAAGGTGTCTGCCTCACGGACTAAAACTGGTAGTTGGTTCCACAGGAGAGGAGTGTGATAACTAAAATATCTGCCTCCCATTTTACATTTACAAATTCTAGGAACCACTAGTAAACTTGGAGATTGAGAGCGAAGTGCTCTGCTAGGAACATAACGAACAATCAGATATCTGATATAAGATGGAGCTATTTAAGCCTTTATAAGTAAGAAGGAGGATTTTAAATTATATTCTAAATTTAACAGGAAGCCAACGAAGAGAAAATAAGATAGGAGAAACATGATCTCTGTTTTTAATTTTTTATTAGAACTACAGCTTCAGCAATTTGGATCAGCTGAAGACTTTTAACTACAGTTTGTGGAATTCCTGATAGTAAAGCATTACAATAGTCCAGCCTTGAAGTAACAAATGCATGGAGTAGTTTCTCAGTATCTACCCTGGACAGGATGTTTCTAGTTTTAGCAATACTCCGGAGATGAAAGAAGGAAATTCTAGAAACCTCTTTTATATGGGATTTAAATGACAAATCCTGATCCAAAAAAAACATCAAGATTTTTTACTTTATTATCTGGAATTAATTTAATCCCATCCAAATTAAGTGACTGACTAATCAGTTTATTTTTTCAGAGTCTTCAATCCAAAAAAAACAACTTCTGTTTTGCTTGCAATTAAAATAAAATTGGTCAGATAAATAAGATTTAAACCAGTGTAGTGCTTTTCTTCCATTTCCTACAAAATGCTTAAGCCTTTCCAAAAGAATATTATGATGAACTGAGTCAAATGCAGCACAGAGATCTAACAGAACAGTGCTTTGATGAGCTCTAACCTGACTGAAACTATTCAAAAAGTTCATTTTGGTGCAAGTGGTCATTTTCTCAAGAATTTTAGATAAGGAAGATTGGAAATAGGTCTATATTTGACCGAATCATCTGGGGCAAGAGACGGTATCTTAAGTAAAGGTTTATTTACAGCTACCTTAAAAGCCTAGGGGTACATATACCAGTAACAGGAATAGATTAATCATATCTAAAATGGAAGTGGAAATCAATGGGAATACTTCCTTAAATAACTTGGTTGGAACTGGATCTGATTGACAAGTTGAAGGTTTAGATGAAGATAAAAGTTTTGCCAACTCTGAAAGTTCAACTGGATTTAAATCCGGTTCAGGTTCCATAGTTTCCTCAGATACTGCCTCGTCTTCCACGGATAAACCAGTCATATTTAGATGGATGCTAATGATCTTTTAATAGAATCATTCTTATTTATAAAGAATCATTAATGTTAAGAGCAAGGGGGATGGATGGTTCAACAGAACTATGGCTTTGGGTGAGTTTGGCAACTGTATTAAAAAGAAATCTATGATTATTTTTCTCTATTAATGATGAGAAATATGCTGCTCTAGTTCTACGAAGGGTCATTTATTACAGCAGTAAACTGTTTTTCCAGAGTAGGTTGCATTCCTGTAGGCATATAGAGCAACATTTTCACAGTTTTGTTGCATACCTGAAATCTTTTTTTTTTTTTTTTTTTTTTCCCCAAGATTACCTTGGATTTAATTCAAGCAGCTTCCCCGTCCCTGCTAAAGAAAAGCAAAAAACTGCGGGGATATATTGTGTTTAGGGTGATGTGCAACATTTATATGGCATTGTTTCAGCAATCTTTTATTTACACTTTTTTTAAGAAGGACAGTTTTTTTGCTGTTAAATGGCCAATAAAAAAAGGTTTAAAGACCATATGTCTTTTTGGGAGCTTCAGTAAGATGTTATCAAGCATCGACTTTACTGCTTTCATTTGCCCTTTATTTTTCTAGTTTAGCTCTGCCAAGCTTGATCAATATCCAATTTTTCTTACAAAAACCTCTTTTACATTTATTGACAACCTACGTTGTATTTGGGTGTCTTGGAGGCACAAAACTAAATTCCTATAAACCAAAGACAAGGGCTGCTTTAGATGAGTGAAAACATTGGGATATCTAAGAAAATGTGTCTGAAGGGACTGATTGTTGAATGTTTAAAACATGGCTAAAAATGAGCATTTTTAAAGGTCAGAACCTTCGTTTGAGCTCACACGCTGCCTTTTTCCTCTGATAGTACATGGTAAAAATAATATTCTAACTGTCTTGACCTTTAAAAAATGTAACTACCTCCCCCCATCATTACATCTCTACAGCCTTTTTAACTAGAAATGGAGTGCTGTGACCTTCACTGTCTGAGCTCAGATGGCATTTATTTCTCTCTTTTTAGATTTGAACTCTTTCTGGAAGACTATTGATTTCTTGTGCTCAGACATGGGGCTGAACAGTGTCTGAACAGGCTTTGAGATGATCATCAAGACTGACAACTGGCTTTTTATATTGTTAACTGTATGACAGCAGTGTTTGGAAGGGGATGGGGGGAAGAGATGGTAGACAACATGGTGGTATTATTTGCAGTATTTCTAAAGCAACGAGATAGTGCAAGCAAACTGGCCTAATAAATCATTAGGAAGGGGATGTAGGTGTGAAGAATTCCAGGCCAAGTCCACTTAATTGAGCTGTATCTCCATGTCACCAAGGTCAAGGTGATGGGATAATACATCAACCTAGACACATCCTCCCTCACCTCCATTTCTGCTCCCCTCCACTCAGTTAATTACATGCCTACATGTGTGTGACTGATCCGGCAGTAATAGGAAAGTCACGGTCAGCACAACATTGTCCGAACACAAGATGGGTATACACAGAAATCCATTCTCTTCGCATTAAAACTCAAATCAGTCTAACCAGCAGAGGGGCAAAGAGGTGCTGCAACTTATCGGAGAGAAGAGACCATTTTAAATAAAGATACATGGGTATTAACGTAAAAGCCAAAGTAATCTCTCGTCTGATTTGCAACCCTCTTGATACGTCTGTATGTTTTCTCCTTGTTTTAAGTCTCTTCTTTGTGACATTTACATTATGCACCATCCCTGGGTAATACTCATACTACCATTAGACCGTGAAGTGTAGGAAAGCGCTCATGCAGCCCAAGTTGCCTGACCCTTTTGTTTTGTGTTGTTTTTTCTCCCCCATTCGGAGTCTGTTCTCAGAGCAGAGTTGCTGCCTGTCTGAGTGCACTGAGGCACTGAAGTGTAAAAGCACAGACAATACTTCCCAGTCTCTTATTTAATCCATATTTCCCCAGACTATTTTGGCATTGCTAAGCTCAGCTCACACTATGAGGACGGGAAGCAATGGAATGAACTGTGCAGAGAGGGAAGAATGGAGAAGACAGAACCAAGGGATGAATGTGTTGCAGATGGCAAGAGATGGAGGAAAGGATGGAGAGATGGTGTATGGAAATCAAAAGGGATATCCAGTGTTAGGTGGCAGCTAAGTGGATGTTTGCGGAGGCCTGGTGTTTCAGTGAGGAGGAGTATTTATGGATGGGAGCTGTGGTGCGGTGAGGTAAGCAGCCAGAAAGGTGGGATTCAGGGCCATTGTAGCAGGGCACAATCAGTCATCCCCTAACACAGGCACACCTTCTTACACATGCACACATCGCTTCAGAGGTGACAGGGCCGTCCCCTCAGTCCTGCCCTCCCTGCTGATGTGACATACTCACTCAGATAACCTGCTGCGGCTGTGCAAATGGTGGGGGGTGGTGGAGGGGATATCACAGTCTGCCAGCAGCCCCTCATCAACACTTGCTCTCAGGCACATGCATGCATATATAGGTTTCCAGCATGTCTTTTTTTTTTTTTTTTTTACAGCTCTGATTATCCCCATGTACTTAATTCATGGGTGGAAGGATCGTGTGTGCAAGTCGGCACAAGTACAGACGTGTGTGTATGAGAGGGTTTTTATGCACTTTATTCATGTTTCTCTACAGAATAAATTTGATTAGAATTCATATGGATTATCTACGCCAAAATAGAATAGCTGAAGTGAAAGTTGAACACTTTGGCTAATTGATCCATATAGATCATAATAAACAAACTTTCTTTCCTATTATTCTTTTTTTCTCTATTTAATCTCCTTCCAGATGTTCTGTTAAAGTGACCCAATTAATGGCTGAGTTTGATGTATAGAAGGTTTTTAATTACTAAGAAAAAGCGTGACCATCAAGCTCAAATTACAGCAGTCATTAATTCCTGTACATTAATAGATGTTCCCGCATTAAACCATCAGCCCTTCAGCCATTAGGTGTTATTAGTGATCTAATGAGAGGAACCATCTTATTACTTCTCTGATGGCTGCACCTAATGAATCAATGAGTGGGTGTTTCTGGTGATTCTAATGTCTTTAAGTTTTATAGACCACAACAAACCTTTAAACCAGTGGGTGTGAGGGTAAAATGGCAAAATGCAATCCATGATGTACAGCCCAGCTGGATGGAAGAGAAGAAGGAATAACATTGCCACCACTAGCAATTACTGCTGTGTTACTGTTGAGCAAAGCACTTATCCCCCACTTGTTCCACTGCAGCTGCTCCTTAGTCAACAGCAAAAGAGCAGGACTATTCATAGAAACTCTGCAGTATGTTACATGTGTCTGCCCTAAGTCAGGTTTAGACAAAATTACTTGCAGGTTCAGAATAATTCTTGCAGCAACAAATGAAAAATGGGAGTAAAGACAATAAACAAGTGAAATGCTTAAAGATATAGTGTTGTTTTTTTAATTGGTAACGTCTTTACTTCAAAAAAACAAGAATGCAGTGTTTAAGTTTAAATGTGACGTAGGTATTTGACTATGTTGTAACACACATTACATCTGCCTGAACTGCTCAATCCAAAGCATTTGGTAGCATCAACATCCTTCTGGAAGGACTATGCTCTTTTTGTTCTGAGTAGTTAACCAGAACTTTTATTAAGGCTTTGAAAGTTGTTGAATTTCTCCATATGTTTAATTGAGGTTTGTTAGACCTGCACTTTAAGAGAGGGAACAGGTGTAGCTATTCACCTCATGTGAATCGGTGAGAAATTAATTCACCTATTCATTAACTACTATTTTGTACCCATGCTTTACAATTTTCTACTGACTGTATTCAACTATTACACCTCTATTTATTTCTGTTAGTAGTTCAATATTTTGATGAACTGTAGTGACTCTAAACTGCTAAAACCTCATAAAGTTTTCTAAAGATTTTATCTTCCACGCTTTGCTAATGATCTTTTTTGGGGGACAGCTTTTAAACCATAATATGGTCATGGTATTCAAATCTGAAAAAAAATATTAACCTCCCAACAGTAAATTTTATTCACAGAAATTAGTTAGTTATTTTTATTGTAAATTAAGGAGTTCTACTGAAGTACTATGAATCATCAGTTCTTAAAATAGGTACAAAGCTTCCTCAGGTATGGGTTGAAGCATGGTTGGTAAGAATCATGGCAGCTTTCTAGATTTGTAATTTAAAAAGTCTGTGGTGAAAAGACCAAAATGGAAAAGTTATGAAATAGGGGCTAGATAAAAAAAATAAATATTAACATACGACCAGAATTTATATAGCATTGAATGTCAATTTTTAAGTATTTTTTGTTTTTCATAGAATCTTAGCATAAGAACTAAATTATTTTTAAACAACTGCCAATTTGTTCTCACAAAAACACCACAAGCAGTTGTTACTTTAACCTAAAGCATACACAACCAGATATGTGGAATAAGATCAGAGGATTTATAAAGTACTAGATGGCTTGTGTATCTAAAACAAAACATTAAAATGCATTGCCTTTTCCTCTTGTAAAAGCAGCAGTTTCACATTTTAATAAATGAAAATCTGTTATTCAGAGATTGGAGGAAAAAAAAGAAAAACTTTGAAGCATGTTGTGCCTGTAAGAGCTTTGTTTTGATTGTGTGCTGTGAGAAGTTGAGGCTTCCTACAGTGTTTTATCCTATGTGTTTATGTGTGTGTGGGTGTATGTATGTGTGTAAATGTGCTTGCAGGAGGAAAAAAAAAGAAAAAAACAGAAAGGAAAATTAGATTTCCATTTCTGGCTTGATGGTGTGCTGTTCTGATATAAGCAGACCCTAGGGCCATCTGACCAGCTACTCATCAACTTACTGGCACAACCCTAGGTTTCCCCCTTTCACTTTTCTCCCACCGCCTCATTGTCATCATCATTTTTTCTCTCTCTCTTGCCCCTTTCCGCTTGCTGTCACTTTCCCGATTTTATTTTTTCCTGTTCTCAGCCAGAATCCTTGCTGACTTTAATGGAAAGCCATGTCCTTTGTGTATCATCCTTTTGGTCCAATGTGGAGGATATGGGAACAGATGATTGATGTTAGAAATGGGGCAACAAAATATGAAATGGGTAGTCCTACACTTGGGAGAAGCGGGAAATAAATTGATGAAAGGAGGATATTTTAAAGAGAAAAAGAAAGGTGAATTCTTTAGGAATTGATTTTCTTTCTGTAAATAGATCCAAAGATGACATGCATGATTCTTCAAAATTATGTAGCATTAAAATGTTAAAAATGTGCCTTTGCAAATGTGCCTTTTCCTGTGATTGCCAGCGTTTTTCTTGTGACAGAAGGTCTGTGTTTGCTCAGACTGAGAGCCGAGGCTTTGTGTAGAGACGGATGTCTTCATTAATCGATCAAATGTAGTCGTTCTATTGTCTTTGCTCTTTCCAAATTTTAATTACACAGTAACAATAATTGTACCTAAAAGTCAGTTATCTGTCACCTCAAGAAATGTTTTTCTTTTTTTTTTTGTCCATGGCTGAAAGAGCCTGACAATTCCCACCACATTCAAATAATTTCTACTAATTATTTGCAGATAGTGGAGGCAGCACAGGCTGATTTTTGGGAAAACCACCGCTGATTGCTGTCACCTGGTTCATGACTTTAGGTAAAGCAGCACTTAATATTTTTCAAGTCTGACTCCCCCTACAGAACCTTTTTGAAAACATACTTGTCAAGGCTGCCCTACACGACCTGCGCAACCAACACGATGCTTTAAACACATTGACTTTTGTTTAAGGACCATCTCAATCCAGTTCTCTTTTTCCATTCCTTTCTTCCTCCCCCGACAAAGGTTTCCTTGGCCCTTTTTTTGCCAGGTTTCCATAAACCCCCAAAATAAGAAGCTGTTCTATAGTCACCTGTGGATAGTGCAGAACGAGGTGTGTGGCTATTGATCCAATGGGGTGGTGAAAAGCTGTACATCTTACTGTGAGAAGGAGAAAAGAGCTGCAATACTCCCACTGGAAAATGCAAGTGTGGTTTTCTGACTGGAGTTGGTATGGGAAGATGAGTGGCCACTCTTTTGTATTATAATCCTTTAAATTACAATAACGGAGAGATATGAGGATGTATTGAAATGAAAATGTTACTTAGTGTTGCTTTAAAATGAGTGTAAAATGGACACTTCCTGCTGTGGGCATTAAAGTCTGAAACACATATCAATGTAAGAGTTGGGCAAACTGGGACAAGTTTATACGTGGTGGCCCAGATTGCACCAGCCACTTTATCTTCTTTTGACACTTAAAGAGAAGACCAGGAATCTCTTGCTAATTTTGAACTGGAACCCCTTTTCCTTCAAAACTTCACTAGTCTTCGTGACATGGATTTAGCAAGTTCCTCAGAGATGTTGCTCCATATTGACATGACATCATGAAAATGGGGCAGATTTCTCAGCTGCACATCCATGATGTAAATGTATAGTTCCATCAGATCCCATCAATCAGTCAACCAACTTTTTTATCTGTTGCACAATTTAAAAACTGCAGGGGTGGCCAAAGTACTGCACATTGCGAGGCAAAAAGGTTGAGATAGTTTAAGCTTTAACACTAAAGGCAACACAAGACAAAAGCACAACAAATATACTTAGTCAGGTTGAGAGTAGGCCTTTTTTTTGAAGTACCATGTAAAACAAGATCACAGTATGTTTAAAAGTCAAGGAGTAAAAGTGTGTTTTTTAAAAGAGATTTGAAAACGGGAAAGGAGAAGGCCTGTCAGACATTCAAAGGTGAATTGTTGCATAACTTGGAAGCAGCGCTTGCTGATGCTCGGTCAACTCTGAGGTTCAGCCTAGTTTTAGGGACTGCCAACAGCAGCCAATTAGCTGAATAAGTAAGTAAGTAAGGCTGAAGCAGCTCAGAAAGATAGGGTGGAGCAAGGTTGTTCAAACATTTAAGAACAAACAACAAAACCTTAAAATTAATACTGTTGTGCACAGGGAGCCAGTGAATTACTACTAGGATGGGAGTGATATGCTTGGTCTACGGGTCTGGATTATTAAATCAGAAGCTGCAGATTGTCACAAACTGCGGATTGGCAATAGAGATCTGAGTAATGCCTACAAACAATAAATTACAGTAGTCATGATGAGCTAGTTTTTCCTGTTCAGATCTTGCTAAGATTGGCTTTATCTTTGCTCTTTGGCACACTCCTAGAAACTCCTACTGCTAAGGTAGGATCAAAACCAATTGAGGGTGACACCCCTTATGTCCCAATTAACTTAAACATAACTATCATGATAACTAGAATGATGAGAAATTTTGTATGACCTGATAACATAGATATTTTAGGTATTTACATCTAAATTATGCTTTGGCTTTGAAATACTAGAGAAATGAACCAAAGCCATCACCCAGGACTGGCGACACAAGTCATGAGTGATCTATGTGTTATTGACTGAGTTTTAAACAACCTCAAACTGACTCATCAGATCAGGGAAAATTTTATTTGGTCTATAATTGTTTTAATATTGAGGAGACTATAAAGTGTAGCCACAGTTTCCTGTTCTTAGCTGACAGATGTGCCTCCCTGTGTGGTCCTAAACTGATGTTGCACATCTCTTTCAAGGTTTCAGGGGTGATAATCTACATTTTTCTACATGTTTTTTTTGTAACTGTTGCTCTTCTGTCATCCTAGACCAGTCTTTCTATTTTTTTTGTCTGACACCAAAAGGACATTTTTTTTGTCCATACAACTGCAGAACATGTTCTATAAACTTGTGACCTAGCTGTAAATGAAAATCAGCAGCATCAGCCATCTGGCAGCTACTGCTATTCCCCATTTCGTCATTTGATTCCACTTGCTTTCATCTCATGAGGCTGAGTTTGAAGTTCAGCAAGTCTTTTTCACTTCACCTATATACCTAAAGCCATTGAGCTTTCCTGTTATGTGATTTGCTGAATGACGTTTTTGTCAAACAGTTAAACAGATCTATGTTTGCAGTCTTAAAATGTTGTTTATTGTAAAGCAATTTGTTTTTTTCAGCCAAACCAGAACCAGGGTTTTTTTTTTGTTTTTCTTTTTTTAAACTGTATTGACACTCAACTATGTACATTACAGATTTGATTTTAACACAACAAACGCAAACTTAAACAAAACTCATAAAAAAAGGAAATTTCTCTCCAGTGAACCTGTGAACTTTCCAGTGGGAAAAAAAATCTCCACCCCCAGTTTTCAGTCTGTGTGATTTTGTGCACTCAGATAAATACATGAATAATGATTTAAAAAAAAAAAAACAAAACTGTTACATATCGCCCAACCTTAGTATGGGTGTGTTGAGGGTTTGGGTTGCAGCAGAGGTGTTTTTTGAGTGAGATCCAGGCTTGAAAAGACACTGTTGTTTATTGGAACATTTATACATACTATAGAGAAAAAGCTCAAGTTTCATGTTGTCGGACATTTCGAGTTCAATATTGATATTGGAAACAGGTCTGATATTGGCCAAAAACACCATCAGATTATATTTGCTTGCATCTAAAATCTCCACTATAAGCCTGCTCTTAGAAACACTCTGTTTCTGTTAAAAGTTTATGTAGCCCATTGGAAAATTATAAATTTGTCAATTGTTTTTATGTTGTCAGCTATTGACAGTAGCATTGGATGCAGGAGTTTGCCCTACAATAAGAGGGTTGTTCAAACCCGATCTCTGGCCTTCAGTGTCGTTGTGTCCTTGGTTTACAGGCCATTTACCATATTGTTGTACTCTGTTTGAGTAACATCACTTGATCAAATCTTGTAATATCTGATATCATTTAAAGGGATATTGTACATTTTTCAACAAAAAAACCATTGAAAATGTTATATTTGCATGTGGGAACATGTGACTATAGAGAGTAGGCAATTTATTTTGTTTAGCATCTACTATCTTGCATATACTAGCATAATATTGATATTAGATAGCATATACTATCTAATATCAATCTTATCTCTGAAATTAAATTTTTATAACATTTTAAAGCAATAAAACCTTTGATGTCTTCCTCCATTTTCTCAAATGTCCTGGTTACCCTACCGTAGCTTTCGAGTCTTTTCCATTTAAAACCATTTTGTTGCTCTTGGAAATTGGAGATGGGAAGTCTGTTGTGGTGGTGAGGAGACAGGCAGCCGAGTGAGGCAGTTGTGGTCCCAGGAGGTTTTTTGTCTTTTTTTTTCCCCCTATCTATGTAATTGTGTGTGCAGCTGTGTTTTGCGTGCATGGTGTCCATTGAGGAGTACCAGGCCACGCTTTAATCCTGGCATCAGCGGAGGTGCAGTTCTCTCCAGATGGGGCCATTGTACTGAGCCATGCATCAATAATTCACAGAGAGCCAGGGAAAGTGGCAGAGTGTGTCTGCCTGCTCAATAATTAACCAGGGAAGGAGAGGAACATGTATGTACAGCCTGGGCCCTTCTCAAACGCCCGTTCAAATTGGCCTTTGATGTCGCCGGCCTGGGGGGTCTTTGGATTAGTCGGCTCATTAAGATGTCACCCCTCTGTTCCTTTTTATTTGTTTTGCAATCCGCTTTTGGGAAGAGCAGGAGCTGGATTTACATTGCGGTACTGACACAAATGCATAATGTACCTGTCCTTGGATGTGTGTGTGGAAAAGACGGCAGTAATGACTGGTATTACAGCAGTCAGCCATGGCATATAGTGAGCTATTTTCAGTTCCTACACTTAGTGCGCCTTCTGTTGCTTTGCAGTGAATAAAATACAGATGCTCACACACACCTCCGTTCTTCTGACACACTTTTCTTTGGCTGAACTTACATTTGAAGTTACTGTTGTTGTCATTGCATATAATGCTAAGAGACAAAAGAGTGGAAAGTTCACATTACTATAAATAAATGTTAGTACGCCTCTCTGTTCTGTCTCCTGCCTCCTTAAGCCTTATCTGCCTTGATTTATCAGAGTACATACGGGCACAGAGATACTGTTTTTCTTGCGTGGGATTTATCAAGGGGACAGGGGTTAGATTATATTACATCTCCTCTTGACAGGAGGTAGCGTTGACTAAATTTCTTGACACCGCAGCTCTGTCACATCCACACACCGCCTCTCACTTCTGCTCTCACTGGGGCCCCCCTTTTCTTCTACCTCTTCCACTTCTCGCATCCTGCTCGCTCCTTCTGCTTCACATTAAAACCTTCCTTTGGTGTTCAGTCTCACTTTTTAATCATCACCTTTTTTTCTGTCACCTGCCTCGTTTTGGTGAACGTTGTAAAAGCCCATCTGCTGTTTTCTTGCTCTCCTCTCTACCTCCCCCCATTAGAAATGAGGGAGTTGACGGAATTGCCCTGGCCTGCCCCAGTAGGTCAGCTGGAGGAGGAACCCCCCATCAGAGAGCAAGGTGACCTCTCACCCTGAACATCCCTGCACCTCTTTTCACCAACATCGTCTTTCTTTATGTGCACCACACCAGTGCATGCAGTCGTCAGGACCCCCACGGCCCTGTTGTTTTATATCTGCTATACCCGTAGTGGTCTGCATCTGCTGCACCTGCCTGTAGCAACTGTTGAATGCTAGAGTTTTGCATGTAAACACTCTGTCTGCCATTTTTATATGTTCTATAGGATTTTACTGCAACCTGAAGTTTTGAAATTTTGTTACGAAAATTATCAAATAAAACCAAACCAGATTCATGAACTGAGTACCGGAAAAGAAACGAAAATTTTTCATCTCATTTGAACCTGATATGTTAAAAGAATTCTGATGCTGGTAGATATTTTTGTTAGACCTTGACATGCTGACCTTTTAACGAGACTCTTCCAATAGCTAATCCCCCCTGCTGCAGACATGGTTCTGCAGTAGTCTGTTATCTGATGATTTTCTTCGTCTGCTTGAGCGAATTAATCCCCCTGTGATCATATTGCTATGTAAATAACATGACTCACTCTCTTTTTCCTGCCTGCTAACAGCACAGTTTGATGGCACAGAGTGGGATCGCTCGTCCTCACCCACAGAGCGGTTGCGTCCTGCAGGTCCTAGGTCAAGTCCACTAGCAGCAGCAGCAGGAGGAGGAGGAATGAAGTTCCGAACACCTCATGAGAGCCCCACCATGATGGGGGAAAGAGTAGACCCAACTCTGCCTCTGGAAAAACAGGTGTATGTATGCTGTCTTCTAATAGATAAAGATGAACCCAACATCTAACTTGTTGCTCAGTATGAAATGCACTACATTTAGACTAGACTTTCATAATCTGGCTCCCTCATACCTCTCGGATCTTGTTCAAAACATCTTGTTTTATATCTTGCTGCTAGCCCCCCCAGAATCCTTAGATCTTCCTCTTTCCATCCACCGTATTGAGCCTTCTGCCACCTCTTCACCATGGGGAGCAGAGCTTTCTCTCGCTCTGCTCCCAAACCCTTAAATTCACTTTCTAATATTTTTAATACCAATACTTTATCTCTGTTTGAATCAAGTCCCAAAACTCATCTGTTTCAGACTTCATACCTCCACAGATTGCCCTGTGCTGTTTTTAATAATGTATACTGTTGATTGTGTTTTTGGTTCAGTGACGCTGGTTGTTTTGAAAGCTGCTTTAAATAAAATGTGTTATTATTTTTATTATTATTATTATTTTAAAACTTAATCTAAAGGAAAGGATATCTTATTTAACTCCTTCTCCATTTGGTCTTCTTTGTTTATATTACTCCTTTTTCAGTACCAGTGTTGGCTTTTACTGGCTATTTTCTGATCTTACCTGCTCCTGCACGGGGCTAAACAACATCAGTGGAGGTACAGAAAAAGCAGTGATGGAGATGTTTGAAAATTAGTGGGGTGGTGTAGAGCTAGGCCAAGTGGAGCCAGTGGAAAAGGTTCTATTTAATTTATGCAAAGTGTAACTTCCTGAGTCCAGGAATATTGTATTTAACAAATATTGTCATCTTGGAATATTTGTATTGCACATATTCAATTTATTTAATGAAAGATTGAACAAAAGAAAAAAAAATGCCCTTTTTTTAAATATGAAGTTGATAAAATCCTGAAAGCTATTTTCATTTTACAGGAATTTTTGGTTTTACTTAATTTCAATGTAAGGGAGAATTTTAGAACTGGGGGTACTGAGGTTACCTTTTTGAATTTTTAATGACAAGGAAAAAAAATCTTTTAGGTTAAACATGTGTCTTCTTTTTTTGCTTACAGACCTGCTTGTTCCCCATTAATATGCTATTCCATTACATTCTCTCTGGAGCTCAGAGACATACGTATCTGTACTCAAACAACAAAACTGCTTCTGTCTACCTCTGTAGGTCACTTTCAGAAAGGACATAGCCTCTCTCCTCCTCAGACTATAGGTGCCTGGAAGCTCTGGTTGATAATACACAGCATCCTCCAAAAATGATTTTAAAGTATAGAACAAGTGTCTCGCTGAGCTTTATCAGAATTTTTTCAGAACAGAAAATTATCTTTGTCTAACAAGGGATGCCTAGAGCCATACTTTTTGTGAAGTGGAGTTTTGAACAAACTGGGAGCTGCAGGTGATGGGGTTAAAGGGAGTTCTTCCTCTCTGATACATATGAGGCAAATTACTCTGTATCTTTGTTAGTTATCCAAGTGAAACATGTTTAAGTAAATGTCTCAAGTGCAGTAAAATGAATAAAATACATTTCTTTTCTACAAATGTACAATGAATAAATGTACATTTGTACATGTTTAGAGAACTTCATTATTCATGGATATTAACTTCTGATCAACTATAGAGATACTGTGTTAAACTGGGCATCCGGCTCCTGGCACTCATGACACACACACCTCTGAATTGGCTCCAGGTCCTTTTTAAAATAGGGAGATCAGTGTGTTTTCTGTCTGCATGGCTTGCTGGTTTTCACAACCTTGATTTGGTTGAATTACAGACTAGCTAACCCCAGCTGTTTTAATATAAATGGAAAGGTGCACACTTTATATTTTTAAAGATTGTATTTTTCAGTTTTTATCTCTACATTTTATTCTTGCTTCTCATAGAAGTGTTGTGTTGTGCACTAAACACCAAGGCAAATTCCTTGTAAGTCTGAAAACCTACTTGGCAATAAACCTGATTCTGATTCGGATTCCAAATGGCCCCACCATTTAAAGGGAAGCATCAAGTGTTTAGGTTGCCGTCTGTATCTGTTAGAAGAATGGCTTCATTTATCATTTATTAAAAACAGCAACCACAAGACATCATGCGCAGCTCATCTCTTCTGTGCACACTCCTTAATTGTTGCCTGTGTTATCTAATTTTTCATAGATATAAAAAATAAATTGACATAATCATTAAAAAAAAAAACATATTTTTTTAAGTTTTAACCTAATGTCGATACAAGATAAAAAGTTTAGAACAGCTTTTTGCTTCAACATGTGTATAAGAAACTATTTTGTCAAATTTGGGGCCAAATGACTCATTTTGAAAAAAAGAGCAGTGCTGTGAGAACTTTCTGGATGCACTGTAAACCTCTTACTGCTTATCTTTGCCACTTCCCTCTTTCAAACTAGAATTGGTCAAAAACCTAATACAAGCTGTTAATGGAGGTATTTATGCACACAATTTCACTTAGGAAAAGGTTGTAATGTTTCTTCATTGCTTTCCTGAATCTATTTTATAGATTGTATTTAAAAGTGGTCATGAACATGTAAGGACAGAAACTGAGGTGGAAAGAATCCCATTAAAAGCCAAGAGGCTTTTATTGGTCTGTTTTGATCTATTATGGGCTTGAACATATTCAAATGAAGCCGTTACATGTTTCAACTAAGCAGGGTAGAGAGATTTTGAACGTTCACTAATAAAGTCAGAGCATTCGAGGCACACATTTACCATGGTCTTAATTTCAAACTTCATTGGTGTAATTTATGTGCTGTTTCAGTGCTCATGAAGAGTTGTTTTCCTAATGAAACTCCTGAGTACAACAGCCCTTAAGCACAGATGTAAATTCACACACACTGCATGTGGTCAAGTGAACATATTCATGTGAGGAGTTGCCATGCTCCGTTACTCCGCTATAATCACTTTGGGGCTGTTTAGAGCTTTGTGGTTTCAGGAGAGTTTTAATCAGTAAAACATAATTGTAAACCTGTGATGGGCATGTGTTTGTCCTCAGTCATCTGTGAATACTTCTTGTCTTGGTAGTTATAACAATTTATGCAATGTAAAAACTCTTTAAACATTTGGACCAGTTCCAACCAAAATCTTTATTTGATTCAGATTATACGTGATTGAACAAAAAAACGGCAAAGGAAACTGCTAGATGTTTTCACTTACACAAATGTGTTCATAGATTTTTATCCGAAATAAAATTGTCAAAGCAATGTAGGATCCCACTTACCTTGCAAACAAGATGAATTGTTGTGAGATTTGTGAATTCACAAATTCCCCAAAAAATCAATCTTGCCAGAAGCCAACAGATGTGTTAGCCTCGATGACAGAAATGTGTTGAACCCATGTAATGCAGTGATGTGTATGACCTCAACTAGAGGTGGAAAACTGAAGCAAAGATGTCTGCACCACTTTAAGCTGGAATATCTTCTAGTTCTTTTTGGGAAAAAAAAGACAAAATGAACACGATTTGTGCCTTTGTGGATGGGAAAGATGTTTCCACCCAATCAAATTTGGTAAGAGTTTGATTTATCAGTTAACTCCATGAACCAAATAAAAAATGTGATGCTTCACAGCTGCTGCTGCTACTGCTGCTGTGATTGGCTAAAATCTCAACATAGAGGAATGTGCCACTTAATGATTTGCCCAATCAGCTTGAAGAATTGTATTGCAATCCGTCCCTTTTGTGAGTATTTTCCACAGGAGCCTTTCCAGATTGATAATGTCTAGAATTAAGATTGAACCACACAGATCAATCTGGCCAGGTTAGGATCGTCCTTCCATAATCCATGAAACTTGTGGAGGTTAAGGAACAAACTTTTATTTAGCACGGGTTATGAATTGTTTTCAAGCCACAGTAAACCATGGGTATAGATGCATACCACAGTTTCTTAGTCATAGGTTTCCCATCCATCAGTGAAGGCTTTTGCTTGTTTACCATATAACCACATCACTGTCTTATTGTTGCTGCTTTTGTATGCTATAACAGATGGTACCACGGCTCTCTGTCACGCTCAGAGGCAGAGTCACTGCTAACACTGTGTAAAGAGTGCAGCTACCTGGTGAGGAACAGTCAGAACCGCTCTGACTTCTCCCTCTCCCTAAGGTAAGACGCAAACACCTAAAATCCAGAACATGTTAAATGCCATGCTATGTTGATCATCAGTCTCTGGTGACAAACTCTACTCTTTAATTTTACATTACCATTTTTTTGTGTGTGTGTGTTTGTGTGTGTGTTGTGTGCAGATGCTTTAGCTCCTCATCTCATATTGCACTTTCCAACACCTCTCCATCTGTCTCTTGCTCTTTCTTCTCCCATCTACTATCACCTTCATTTAACATCACTGCTTCGCTGATCCCACTACTGATGCTTGCGTGCAAAGCACAATACTGCTTATCTGGTCAAATCTCTCCCTTGTAATTACAATCGTGATCCATTGTGCCGGCCTCGCTCCGGTCTCCCCTCATCACTCTGTCCTCTCAGCATCCTTGGTCTGCCCCTCGGTGGCCTTCCTCTGTAGCCCCAGCGGGCCGTCTAAGTGGTAATCAGTCAGGTAGAGCACACTTCAGTGCACACATCATCCTCCACATAATCACTAATGAATATGAATTACCTTCTGTGGGACACCCAAGAAGGGAATTAGGCAGGGAATAGGATAGAATGGGAATGAGGGGAGTGGAGTCACTGTGTTGTGCCGACATAAAAACAAGCTCACGCATTACTCATTTGAATAAGTGGAGTGGTTTTGACATGCACACATAGACACGGATGTTTGCTTAGGCATCAAGGTCAGATACTCATGAAATTTGAAGAGGTGAATTTATCAAGATCTGTGAACCCTAGTAGCTGTAGAACGGTTCCTACCGGTGCCTAACGCCAAAGAAATAGTGTTGGGTTAAAAAGTTCTCAGCCTCATCATTGAAGATAAAAGATTTACTCTCTAATTGGAAGGATTTTTGCAAGTTATGTGAGAAAACTAAAACCAACTGTGGTTAAATAAAAGCAATGCAGGAAAAGGTCGAAATGTACTCCTATTTTATAATAGGTCTATCTGAGTTGTAACAGTTTGACTTATTTTAACCTCCTTTGGTTGAGTTCACAGAGTCTCATAACCAAGAAGGATTGTAACTTTTTTTTCTAAACAGCCTAATTAAAAAAAAAGGCATAACTTGTTGTTGGTAGAGACAACATGGGCACTTTCATTACTACACTTCATTGTGTTCATCAGTTTCTCTGGCAAAAGATAAAAATATCTATATGTGGTCAACATATGAGTTAAGTCACAGGAATATATTGACTCATGATGTTTCAGAAAGTGTGAATCTCTTCCAAAAGCAGAGAGATTTGAAATAAAATATACATTTTTGTAAAGAGTTTTGTAAAAACTACAAATTTTATAAAGTAAAATTTTATTAAGTGTTGTAAGGTCTCTTTTGTGTATGACATGATTTTTGAGATAAGTTAAAGAATCTCAGTCAGTTCAGTTTTTACACCAATACAAATTATATTATATAAGTGAAAAGATATTAACAGAGGAGCCATGTTAGCCAAGAGAGAGAGAAGACAGAATAAAAGTCACCTGAAGGAAAACATCAGATCTACTCAAAGAGCAAAGGAGAGTTTATTAAAAAACATAATCCTCTTTTTTTTAACCTCTTTAGACGCTGGAATATCACATCAGCACTGGAGGTGATTCCTGTACCAAAGGATTCAAATAACATTCAGTGTTAAAATAAGCCCTAAAATATGTTGATGGTGAAAGAAGTAAATGTGCTAATTTCTTTGTATCTGATAACGATGCAATCTTTAAATTCCATTTAAAGTTTAATACAAGAGAGGCTTAAAACGTCTGTCTTTAATGTGTTTTAACTGCCTGCTTGATTAGTTTACCATAAATACCACAGTAACTATCTTGTCAATGTATTACAAGAAGTTGTGTCTGAGACGACCTAAACAAAATTTACACTGCAAATAAGTGCAATAGAAAATTTTTTTTTCACAGTGCTCTAAAAAATGGTAAGGCCCATAATTGTATTTATTGTTATAAAATGTGTTAAAAAAAAAAAGATGTATGGAGATAAGGTGAAACAGTCACAGCAGCCTGAAAGAGTTTTAAAATACATGAGACTACAACACTGCGCCTTAAAACAAAGTAGTTTATTTTTAATAACACAAGTCTTAACAAAGTACTGAAAAAAATCCTCAAAGACTGGTCAATGTTTACTGGAAATGTTTTCAATATTTGATTTCCCTAAACAGGGACACTTCTGCTGACCAGATCCAGCTTGTCTTTTGCTTTGCTGCTATAATTAGAGTGGGATCATGGTGGGCTGGATGACTATTAAAAGAGCAGTTACTTCCAGGCTGTATGAATTTTAAAGGGAAGGTGTGGCTATCAGCATAGCCACTTCCACAGTCTGCAGTCTTCTTTTTTTGTCTTTAGAGTTTTTGTTGTTTTTCTATGTCTTATTACACCATTCATCCATCAAAAAACCCTCTCTTTCCAATTTGTGTCACTGTTATTAGGTTTTTGTTGGATTCATGTTCCCAGAGTGAAATACAAAGCGAACATAAATCCAGACGATTGCTCACACAGACCGTCTTGGGACCAAATGTGTGGAAGGCTGTGTGATGTTAGGCGCTCCACATTTCATTTCATGCGTCTTCTTTTCTCTCGCAGTTCTTTTTTTCTTTTTTTTACAGTTTTTTCTTTATTTTATTGGTTGCCATCCACTCATTTGTCAAATTTCTTTTCATACTTTCCTCTTCACAGGAGCTGCCAGGGTTTTATGCACATGAAGTTCTCACAGTGTAAAGACGGGAAGTACGTCCTGGGACAGAACAGCCCACCCTTTGACACCATTCCTGAGGCCGTCCACTTTTACACCACGCATAAACTCCCGATCCGAGGTGCTGAGCATCTGTCCCTGCTGTTCCCAGTGCAGGTGCAGACCCTCTGACAGAAAAAAAAACTTGATCTTGTAGACCTCAATGATTTATTTTGATCAGAAACAAGAAAAACATGAATGTTGGACTGGAAAATCTCAGTGGAGTGAAACTTCTTCATCTTTTTTTTCTTTTTTTTTTTGACTAGATTACTTCTAGTGTTCAGCACTCAAAAGGCTTATGCTTTCAGCTGTTGCATTTGTGTTGAGTGTGTCTCTGGGATCAATTCCCATGGAATGCAGTACCTGAGCTTTCAGCACCTTTGCTGCAACTCCTTATCTATGTGCTTAACCAAGCGGACTTACTTTAGAGCATCTGCTCCACTTCATTGCATTTCTTTTACTTGTCGGTGGAAATTTGCTGAATTTTTTGAAGGCACACTTGCTGCAGGCAAGCCTGCATGATGTGAATGTACCTTTTCTTCAGTCAACTGAAAAGGAAAAGCAGAAAACACAATATAAATTATTACTATACATCAATAAACAATTTTACCACCATTACAAAAAAAAAACAAGCTATTAAAGCTGTTTACTATGCTTATTTTTCATCCCCCTTTAATAAAATAACTAAACTAGGATAAAGAAGACAAGAAACCGTTGTTTTAAAGCAAGTTTTTACTGGAAAGAAAGCTATTTTTAGAGACAAATGATTTTGACCTGCACCAGTAATGCTTCTGATTTTTCTTTTTTTTTTTTTTAGCAAAATCACACCTGTTGAATTTAACCCAGTCTATTTTGTAAGGGTTACTTGACACATTTCAGTGTTATTTGTTGAATGTCTGTTGTAATAAAAAGGGGTATTGTACTGGTACTTGATAAAAGTTTAACCTGTGTCGTCTGCACTTTGTTTGCAGTTATGTTTGTTTGAAGTATCATTTGGTTTCTTCTATTGTCTCATTACTGATTTTAAAATCAGATCAAACTGCAAACCAAGCCGAAATTATAAGGCAAAGATAGAAGGCATTTATTGAAACTTTAAAAACCTAGAAATGTTGGCAGTGTTTTCAGTCATTTTCTCACTTCCTACATATTTTTGTCTGCCAACTCATCACACGGGTGGATGTTAGATGTAAGCTGTACTCGATTTTTGCCTTCTGGAGTGGGTTTAAATGTCAGCTGTCTTGCTGCATTATTTTTAGGTGAAAACTAGTTTTATGGAAATATATTTCTATACCATTTAAAAACACAATTGTATTGAAGTCATTGTTTCCTCATCCAGTTGTGGCTAAATTGCACTGGTAACTTTTTTTACCTGCTAACCAATAGTTGTTCTTTGTTGTCATTTTTTGCTCTATGTCCCTGGGATTTTAAATTACTTATATCAATGATATCCTTGAAATGCAAAATTAACAAACAACTCTGTTTTTTTATGATTAGAAAAGATTTTTAACAGATTAATTAAACAGTATGCTTTTAATGTATAGTTGCTTGATCGGAATAAATAGCAGGAGGATGTAAGAAAAGAAGGGATGATGATGGGCAAGATTAAATCAGGTGACCCTGCGTTTTTTTTTGAAACCAAACGGGTTAGAAATTAGAGGTTAAGAAAAAAAAAAACATCAGCTGATACAAGCACTGCTATAGAAAGATAATCCTTGCTTTGTCTTTAATGGAACAACTGAGGGGCAGAATTTATTGGCTTAAACTCCTTTGCTTGGAGATGAAGAAAAAAAATGTACAGATGGAGCATTTTGGCTCTCTGTAAGCAGTGTTATGAAGCGGTTAGTGTCACAAAGGCAGGTTTTGTGGGGCTTTTGTTAAAACAAAACACTAAACGACAAAGAATATTTTCTTCTTTTTTAAGAATCCATAAAAATTAAAGGGGAAAATAGTAGTTCATAATAATATTTCCCTGTAATATCTTAAACTTAGAATTAGAGTTATGATGACAGTTACCTAGACCACATTGTTCTAAACTGGACAGTACAGAGATGTATTTCTTGGCCACTCCAGAGAGGCATAAAGATAGTCGTCATTGAATATATTTACAGTATATTCCTGACATTTGCCCATTTCAGTAATGGATAGTTTAATTCTCCATGAGAATTTCTCACCGAGAAACTATTTGAGGTTGGTTAGAAAAAAGGTTTTGGAGCCCAATTTTTCACATGGCCCATCTCATTTTCATATTGTATAAAACTAAACTCTCCTAGCTCTGTGAGCCCATGACTGCTAGTCGAGTAACAGTTTCTTAGAAGTACTCTATACCAAAAACAAAAATGTGCTAAGAAAAATTGATTTGCAACTCTTTTTTTTATTTATTTATTTATAGAGAATCAGTAAGAAAAGACAACCATTTTTTTTATTTTCTGAGGTTAAAGTGTTCTCACATTTTTCAATGAAGTCAGTCTTTTAGTTGCCTCTTTGAACTTTGCTTCAAGATATTAAATCTATATAGAGTTACATATTTAAGATATAGCAGTGTGAGTTTAGTTTAGAATTCTTAAAGAAACCCTTCATGTCCAAAATCACAAATTCCTTATAAGTAATGGATATTTGAAGCCCAATCAGGAAGCTAAAAAATAAATAAATAAAAGTGACAGTATGATTAGTCTACTAATAGCTTTTTTTGAGAGATGCTTAACATCTCTGCAATAAGTCCACTAGTTTCTGTCATTCCACAATTATACCGCATTTCTAAGTTTTGCTTTTGAAAAAGCATGTTTTACATCATCCAATGCTTTACATTCCTGGCCAAAATCGAAACATTAATCTTGTTGGTCAGGATGATGCTCACATTTTAGAAACTCATATCTGAACCACAAAAAAACTTTTCAATTCACTAAATGTTGCATCTCCTTTATTTATATCAATCTTAAATTGCAAAGTCTTAAGGTACAAAGGGACTTATTGCTGATGGTTTGGCTTTACATGCTTATTTCAGCAGGGCTGCATGGTGTAGCAGTTTGTAGCATTGCTGCTTCGCAGCAGGAAGGTTTTCTGGTTTGATTCACGGCCAGGGGTCTTTCTGCATGGAGTTTACATGTTCCCCCCGTGCATACCTGGGTTCTCTCTGTGTATTCCGGGTCACTCCCACAGTCCCAAAGCATGATTTTTAGGTTGATTGGGATCTCTAAATTGACCTTAAATGTGATTACGTGTCAAATTGAAATAAAGTAGAAAAGTGGTTCACTTTTTTAGTGCATGCAGCTAAATAACTCATCAGATAACCCAGCAGCTGATATTCTTTGGCATTTTGACAAAAATGTGATCAATTCAAGCAATGGTTTTCAAGTCTTTTATTTTCATTCGTTTTTTGTTTTTTTTTTGCAAATCATTGATAAGCAGCTTATCAATTGATGCACTTTTTTTCTCTTTATTTTGAATCAAGCTACACCATTCTGAACAATAGAGAATCCGATTATATGAGGTAAATTCACTACAAGCAACATGAACCACACTGTATTATCTTGTCAAAAAAAAGTTATTTTACAGACATGCAGTCTGAATGGTTGCAGCAGAGACGGCTATAATCAGGTCACATGTAATATAGGCTGGAAACTATTAATGCACTAGAAATTTAACTGCTGTATTCATTTAAAATGAGGAAACATTTTCAAATTGTTAAAGAGCTTTCATTGATCAGATTTTATGCAATAGACTCTTTTACAGCCCAGTGAGGGAAAAAATAGGCACAAAGGACTTGGAAGGGTTGCGTGCTTCACATAGCCGTGCGGGCGCGTGCGCACACACACACACACACACACACACACACACACACACACACACACACACACACACACACACACACACACACACACACAGAGTCACATTTGCTTTTCTTCATCCATTAACAGCAGGGTTGGGAGGAAGAGGGTGAGGATAGGAGGGGGTGAGGTGTGGCTGAGAAGGAGGGGAGAGGAGAGTAAGGCAGCGCTCATTATTTGGGCTGCGCTGCTGTGAAAAGCACTGGGATTGCTTTCATTACTGAGCCAAATGAAATAGCAGAGGCTGATTACCCGCGTGACGGAAAGGAGACGAGCTGGATCACTCTTTGTTGGGGAGAAAAAGTGAAGGAAGAGGGAAAAAAAGGAGGAGAGGGGGGGTAAACAGCTAGAAGAGTGAGGGAAGGGAGGAGCAGCCTGGCTTTACTTCCTCAACAAGACTCCAAAACAAGTGTGTGTGTTAGAGAGAGAGGAAGAGTGAGATGGTGACATACAGGGTGGGGGCTGATACAGTCCCATTTTTCATACAAGCCTCCCTGGGGAAGGATATGAATAATAACGACAGCAGCAAAGCAGCATGTAAAAATCAAACAAGTGTATGCTCATATTCCTCTTCTTTTGTCTAGCTCTTACTATGACTGCTTTGAGTTTTCTTTTAGCTAATTTATATCACACTGAAAAAATCCCTGTTGATTTAATCATTTTATTTTTATATTTCTTTTTTGTTTTTTCAAACTGCATTTTTGAAGCTTATCCCAATGTCTGGATTTAAACTGTGAAGTTTGTATCTTAATGTAGTATCCGTGCTTCATTATCCGTCTAGAGTAAGGATAGGCGTTGGGATGAAAGATCTGGCGGCTGCCAGCGATTATCAAGCGATGGCAGCTGGTAATCCACCAGATAAGATTGGAAGAATGAACACCTGTGATCGCCACTGAGCCATACAGCATTATGTGAAACCACTAAAGATTTATGACTCAGATGCCTGGTAAAATAGCCTATATAGAAAAGAAAACTTAGCAGCTTCACATCTCTTCACCTCGGTGTCATGATACATACCTTGGATGATTGCAGGTACAAGAAATAAATTAGTTTAGATAAATCCCACATAAATCATTTAGTTTTTTGCAGAATAAATATAA
>JAUZNJ010119416.1:3355-19272 GCA_034780135.1 Jordanella pulchra | reverse complement strand
TTCTTTCCACCCAAGCAATAGCACACCAGACTCCATTCATCTCATCAAGTCATCAGGTTAAGACTAGACTGACTTGATGAGATGAATGCAGTCTGGTGTGCTAAAGAAAACCAGCAGCCACACGGCCCTTTCCGGAACCAGTTTGAGACCCCTGCCTTACATTATCCATTGCTTTAATGGTTGATGAAGACTAACTCACCCATAATTCCGCACTCCTGAAAATGAAAATCACAGCCAAAGTAATGTCCACTTTTTTGCACAGTATAACAGTATGACTTCCACACCCTTGATCCCAATAGACATGTACTATTCAAAACAGGAGCACATCAACAATGACACATACCTAGAGGATGTTAAAGAACCTCTGTTCCAAAAAAAAAAAATCAATTTAATTTATTTACAATTAGGCCAGGTAATCTTTTATATAAACCAGTATTTGTGGCAAAATAGAGTCTGAACAAACAGTCTGAGAATTGCTTTAGTGCAGAAATGGCATTAATTAGAGACAAATAGATGTCAGATATCTTATAAACAAATGCTGGCTGTTATTTAAGGTATTGTCAAACTAGTTTTGTTCTGTGTACATGGTTTCACTAAACTAAGGAAATGTTTGCAATCTATGCACAGGGAAATTGTACTAAACTTTAATGTAGTTGATCCAATCTAAATGACCTAACAAAAAAAGAAATCTTTATCTGGTGCGTGTTATTTTGGGGTTGTAAAGTTGTAAGTTGTTTGCACATTTAGATGGTTGTCAAACAATTAGTAACTTTAGTAGAACTTATATTTTACATAGCTTGAAAATTCTTATAATGTCATGATAAGGTAAGAGTGATGATAAATTGCAACCTGATGCCCAGGTGATCATTGTTGTGAGAGTGGTGTGATTTGTCATTGGGTTTCCACTCACTGTGCCCTGGACATAATCTGTTGCTGCTTTCCTGCCCCAGAGGAAGAATATAATTTTAATATATTAAGGTGGCACCAAGATAGAGAATTATGCATAGTTAAAGTGCTCACCTGTTTATTATTCCAACATGCAACAGCTTCCATCCACATTAATCTCTAAAAGAACACACCCAACTCCCAGATTGCTGATCTTGGCTTGAAGGCAACAGAGAAAAAGTGATTCTCACCTGAGATAAGTCAAGGAGAGGAGCAGCAGAAGGAGGAGGAGCTGAACATTACTTAAAATACACACACTATATGATATTGGAGGAAGAACCAACAGCAGGCACACGTGCCACTTCAAAGCTGAAACATACCAAAAGAGTCTTATTTTTTTCACGCTGTACATCCTTGCAAGTGTTATTAAAACAGCTTCAAACAGGTGTGTTATAACAAAACAAACCCTTTGCATGTAACACATGTGTTTAGCATAGTGGAACGCCCAGTTGAGATCAAAATACCCTTTTGTTGTTTCAGCAACAGCTCATCAGACACTGCCAAAAAAGTCAATAGCTGGCTATCACAGTTTATTTTCTCTTCTTCGATTTGTTTGTTTTGGGGAAGGTTTGCACTCCATCATAATGAATCACTTTTTTTCATCTTGTTCTTATTTATTCTCATGGCTGGAGGTAGAATGTGCTGGTTGATGAGGGGCTGAAATGAACTGAGCCTTAGCCTTAGCCCTGGGGCCGGCGCATATCTTAGCATAAGTGATGGCTAACCAGAGGGCTAGAGCCTGGCTGAGAGCGCCCTCAGGACACCAAGTCTGACAGATCATGTATTTATAGGTCTGTTGAAAGACCTCTATTGTGTCCCACATAGCCTCAGAGCATGTCTGTCCTCTGTATTATAATAAAGCCGCTGGCCTTACCACTATGATGGATGGGTGGCCCTCGAATGGCGTGCTCCAGAATCATTAGAGCACTCCTTGTATGCAGGTCTGCCCATGTGAGAAGCTGGTGCAGGGGGAGGCTCACTACCGTCGAGCAACACAGTATAGTTCAGACCTTTTAATCAAGGTAAGGTATCCCCTATTAATTCTCAGTTGAAGGTAGAGAAGGGAAGAAAATAAGAGTGAAGGAGGAGGCAGGTTTTTCTGATGTTTTTTGCTAAAGAATACATTTGCAATTATCTCAGCAGCTGAAAAGCCCCTGCAGGCTCTGTTAGCGTTGGTTAGAATGTGGCACCTTCAGCATTTTGCATGAAGTTCCTACCAGTCAGATTTTTACTGTTGCTAAAAAATATACCAAAGCCAGCATTCCTTTGCACCTTCGATGAGCCATACAGAACTGTAAACATTCTGAGCATGAAGGTATAAGAGTAAATGGTACTGTGTATGTATTGAAAGATGTCTTTAGACAGACTGGAAAGAGAAAATCAGAAGTTGCTTGAATGTGCTACGGAGATAGAAAAACAGCTAGAGTTTTTTTTCTGCCTAAAGCTTTAAAAGTAGAGTGATGTTTGAGCTGTTTCCAAAATCTCATGTTCTTCTGTTACCTCTTGAGTAGAATACAAATGATTCCCTTTCAGTTTACAGAGTATGCCAATGGGCATGCAGCGACCATAGTCCAGTCTATTCCTCACTGCAAGCAAAACATTATTCAAGGCCTGGCTGACAAACAATGGTAAGCAATGCTATGTTGTATATTACAACCTTAAACTCCCTACATGAAGGTCTGTCACACCTTGCTGCCAAGTTAGTGGACGAAATGTGAACACTTTTAAAACAAAACAACCAAACGCAGTGGAAAGACTTTCACAAAGCCCTACAAACAGAATTAACAGCTGCACTTGCCATTATAACTCTTCACACTGTAAGGTAGGTTTAGTTGTTTGATATGGAAACTAATGAGTTTTGTATGACAAAAATAGACGAATAAAACCTGTAATCATTTTGAAGTAATTTAGAACTAATTTCCTAACTTCCACAACCTTTGATGAGTCTTATTCTTTTCTTGTGTTCTTATGTCACAATTTAAAAGATCAAATTATATTGTTTATATGTGTTTTTAAAAAAGAAATAATCAGATCCTGAAATGTAAACGTTGGATAATTTGGATTTGTTGAAGTCGAGTTTTAACTGTCTGAATTCTGTTGATAAGAAAAAGGTGAAATACACTATATTATCAAAAGTATTTTCTCATCCATCCAAATTATCGTGTGTATGGTGTGAGGTTGCTTATCAGGTGCTTGGCTTGGCCCCTTAGTTTCAATGAAAGGAACTCTGAATGCTTAAGCATACCAAGACATTTTGGACATTTCCATGTTCCCAAATTTGTGGGAGGAGTTTGGAACTGGCCCCTTTCTCTACCAGCATGAATGTGCACCAGTACACAAAGCCAGGTCTATAATGGATGGCAGAGTCTGGTGTGGATTAACTTGACTGGCCTGCACAGAGCCCTGACCTTAACCCAACAGAATACTTTTAGGATGAATCGGAGAAGAGACTGAGAGCCAGGCCTTCTCATCCAACATGAGATTTGTGACCTCACAAATTTGCTTCTGGAAGAATGGTCAAAGATTAGGGATAAATAAAAACCAGGGGGTTTCCTAATTTTCCAGGGATGTCAGTTTTTTTTTCTTTTTTTGACTTTTGGTTTAACTACAGCAAACAGTCACACAATATAATATAGTCTTCAATATAGTATAGCTCTCTACTTTAACAATGCATACAAATCTAGTCTTCAATGCCACAAAAATATTTTTTGTGACTCCCCTGGCACAGAATGGTATATGTAAATAGTAAATGACCTGTACTTGCATAGCCCCTTCTTAAGGCAAGAGACTTGACCAAAGCAGTTTACTGCTTTGGTTTACTACTTTGGTCAAAGTTATGACTTCTACATAAACATCAGATTGCCTTTAATATCTAACAGAGAGCCTCAAATTATATTCCAAGCTCAGTAATATCAGTAAGCCAGCCACAGAGTATGCCAAATTGTATTGTCATCTTATAATATGTACATAGGATTTCATCCTTGTACATTATTGTTTCATCGTTATTTTCCTGAAGAAAATAACAATGGTGTGACTCAAAAATGCTGTCACACATACAAGTACAAGTGGTTGGGGCTTCTTCAATAATAGCTTTACCAAACAGAGTCAAGATATTAATGCTTCTGTCATGCACAGTGTTTATTTGTAGACAGGAAAAACATTTTTTTTACTACTTTAAGGTCATCTGGCGCAAGATCTTATTACAGGCCAAGATCAAGGATCCATGGTGACTTTCGCAGCACAGGTTACATCATAATGAATCTTGAGTTAACATGCATGTCTTTAATCTGTGAAAACTCACTCAAACACAGGGAAACATGCAAATTCCCTGCGCGCCTACTCAGCAGAGATGGGAAGTGACAGCAGAAGTGATAAAGAAGTTGGGTTTCTCTAGACCTGTGCTGGCCAAACCAAACACTACAATAGAAATATATTTCATGCTATCTTAAAATGCGGTGACCACTTTGAGGCCTTATATGCAGTGTTCCCACTAACAGATAAGCATAAACTGATAAGCATAAACAAGCTGGTATGTTAAAAGAGTAGTTAACATGATAACTAGGAAGCACTCATCATGAACAACTGTATATCTCTGGATAACAACTGGAAAAGTTTGTCTTGTGAAGTTATTAAATTGACATTTGATGTGAACTGCTACTATTGAAAAAAACACACTGAAAGATTAAATGAAAGTTACCTTCTGAAATATGCTACTTTAGTTGTTTAGACATGAATGGCCATCTACAGCTATGCGAAAAAGTGTCTTACGGTAGATTTCAGTTCACCTACATTTTTGAAATGATAAAGATAAAAAAAAACAATCTGAAGCAAAATCACAAAGAAAACAAAACCTAAACAAAGTTTTTAATTGGTCAATTGTTGATGAGGGAAAACAAAGTCATCCCAAGACGGCAGTGTGTTAAAGAAAAATTGCCCCTAAACCTGATAACTGCTTGTGCCACCCTTGTTGACAACAACTATCAGTTGTTTGCCATAACCTGTTTACAGTGCGATGGATGAATGTTTGGCCCACTGTTCTTTTCACAATTATACGATACAGCCACCTTGGATGGTAATTAGCAACACTGGATAAAGCATGAACTGAAACATTTAGACTGATGTTTTTGCTGGTGAATGAAAAACTACACCTGAGTTTAAGGTCATTTGCTAATGGAAAAGGATTTTCAAACATGATATCCTGAGTAGAGTAAAATATATAGTTCTATTGGTTACTGCAGGACATTTATGTCCCAGAGCAGCAAAGCAGTTTCAGTTAAACAAACTTCAACCATTATGTTATTCTGTTGCCTTTTCATTCTACAGAATATTTTGCCAAAAGATCAAATATTTATTGTTAGATTGGTCTTTGTGTTCTTTTTGGGCAGCCTTTGTGGTCACTTTCGAACTTTGAATGCAGTTTTTACACTGTTCTTTTTTTATTCTTGAATTGTAAAGTCTTAAATCCTGAAGTTGAAGTCTTAAACTAATAGGATGTACTCTGGGGCCTTTCTTTAGACTCATTGATTTCAGTGGACTGTTTTCAATTTTTATTTTATTTTCAATCAGAACATGATGTGTTGCTTTTCCAGAATAAAGACCTACGTAGGTATATCTTTAAAGATTAAAAGTAACATTTGAAACCTGCATTATGGTTGTACTTAAAGAGGCATGTCGGAGTTTTCTAATGATACTGCCAACTGTGGCCAAAACACAGAACTGCAGCACTCTTCTGCTCATGCTTGTACTTAACAAGTTTTTTTTTTTTTTACTCTTTTCACTTTACCTGGAGTTGCCATTGGTGTCTGAGTTTAGCAGGATGCTGGTCGCTTCAGAGTATTGACAGTAAATCTTGATTATAACACTTTGATTTGCTGAATTAGACCCATTTAGGCCTTGAACGGCGAGGGAGCTTCAAACCTGAAGTACGTTCAGGGAAAATAGGCTACAAGCTTATAAATGCATCAGTGCTGAACTACTAAAGTGTCAGTCTGCTCATCAAACGATGTTTTAGTTGTAAAAGGTCAAATAAAAAGGCTATGGTAAATATATTTTTTTGTAAAAAACGTACAAAAGGTCTCTTGAAATAATGTTAGAAGATGTAATAATGTCTTTGTTGATTTGAAACTTTTAAGTGTGAAAAATAAAGAAAAACTCTGAAAACTAGTTTTATCACAGTATTCTCTTCTAAAAACTAAAAATGAACACAAATGTACTGGAATCATGCCTAAAAGTGGGTGTTCTTATGAAGACAAACTTGGGGTTTAATCACTTCACACCCCTTTTTTGCATGAATTTGAAAACTAAATCAAAAAAATAGCTTGTATGTTTGAGTAAAATCTCTGTAACAGCAGGTCCCGAATCTCCATGAGTCAAGGTAAGTCATTGTAACATATCAATCTACCAGTGAGTACCCATTTGAGATGTTATTCTCCCAGCCACTGTCCATCTCAGAACACTTAAGACCTTTGTGATGGCATTCATCACACAAATGAACCAATTTTTCTCCACGAAATAATGGGTAGTAATATGTGACCATTATATTATAATAAAGGTATTTATGAGCTTTCAATCTCTCGGGCTCACCATGAGATACCTTTGAAAATTTGAAATCAGCTCCTGAGGCTGAGTGAAAGAGGGAGGGAGGAAAGGAAAGAAAGGGAAGTAGAAAGAGAGTGAGAGATGGCAAGGGAGAAATGTGGGAGTTGTGTTTTTTAGCTGTTTTGCCATAGGTTACATTTATAATTATCTTGCTAGCATAAGATGGCCATGAGGCTTTTTCAATAAAGGTGGGAGGCACCTACCGTGCAAAACATTACCTACGGATCAACACAGAATATGAGAGAAAGCCACAAATAGTTTTAGTAATTTTCAGAGTACAGTTTAGAATTGCATCCATACAGGTAAGATCAGAATGCACTGTTTAGACGGTATAGGCTGGAGCACAGGGATGATCTGAAGATGAGGTGAATGAATCCCTAGTCTGACCTTCACTAGTGGTGAGTAGGGAAAGCTTGCAGAAAGAAGAAAAGATGGCTGTGTTCACTGCCTTTGATTACTTCAACAAGAACTAGATAATAACTAGGCAAAAAGACATGTTCATGAACATAACACCTGGTTCTTTTTACTTGCCTCTAAACCTATTGTCTCTGAAGGACTGGGACTTATTGTATTACTATTCATCTTACTCTCTAATGGGCTTTGTCCAAAGAGAAAAAGAATATCTATATAACTCCTTTTCAAGCTGGTCTAAATTCAGGATGTAAGAAGTTATGGGACTGGATAAAGTCTCATTATGGTCAAGATGAACAAGAATAGATGAACAGAGAGTATGAAGTTGACCCAAAATGTAGGATAATAATTGATTTAGGGTTCAAAGTTTCTCATTGAATGTCTAAGCTTTGATTTTAGGATCTAGTAGGAAGTTATAACCTCCAGAAGCAGCTAAAAGTAGACACATCCGCTCTCATTCTGGTGTCTTTCCATCAAAAAGGTTCTAGTAGGAAAGCCAGGTGAGTTATTTCAAACTCTAGATAAGAATACATCAATATAGATATTGTGGAGGTATTACCTGAAACAGTTTCTAACAAAACCTCAATTTCAATAGGAAATATGAATATCTTATGAGAAGATAAAGCCAAATAAAATTAAAATAGTACATAAAAAAATCTCAAACACACCAAAATACTTACAAAGCTTTGCTGGTGATAGATAATTGAATTTAATTAATATGCAACTTACAAAATACCACAATTGTTTATCTATAATGTTGAAAGTTAATTTGGAACTGATTTGTGTGACACTCCATAGCTAACGTTGTAGAAAGAAATATAAAGGATAGCTATACATCAAGACTGTCTCTTTACTATGTTAGTTAAGAACTGAAGTGGGGCATATGATCAACAGTTGAAACCAAACTAAATTTAATCTGTGGTAAACTTTGCAAAGATTGCCCATTCGTTCATATTAGTTTAGACTGAAAGAATTACACCAACCATTTAGCACACTTTAAGGTAAAAAATATCTACAAGCCTAACTTTTATGCTAATTTCTTTACTTGTGGTGTTTTTCTACCACTAAAGTATCTGGTCAAGAACACAGGAAGAGGCTGTGTAGAGCCAGACTTGCTAAGGAGGACTCCTTTCACTACTGTTTAAAGTTCCAGTTTTTCCTGCAGTTCTAAATATAATTAAGTTTTATAGGAACAATATAATATCAATGTTGTTAAGGATGCTAGTATATAGAAATGCTTTTCAGTAAATCAACACAAAACAAATAGTTTAATAGCTATCAGTTGATAATGATTTGAATTCTTTTATTAAACAATTTTCCAAAAAACAACGGTCTCTAGCCACAGTTGTACCTCTGGGTTATAGCAGACATGTCTAAAGGAAATCTGGGTCAAAAAGGCCTAAAAGGAACACATATAGCATAAACGTAATATTGTCAAAGAAAGTGGAGATTTTGCCAAAAGGAACTGAGACAAGGCGATACTCTGTGTGGGATTTCACTTTGGATTTTGGCCCTGCAGGATTATGTAGAAACATTACTGACAGTGCTTGCATGTAGAAGTCAACTCTATTCAGTATAGGTAAATAAAAAGTGTCCTGCATTGTCAGTGATTCACCAGCATAAATCCTCAGAGGTAGCAACCATATGGTTTGCTTTACCTCTCTAATTGAGAAAGAATAACTTTAAATGATTTCAGTACTTGTGTCATTCAAGGAGGACCAACAATAAAAAGGAATTTAAACTAAGGTGTCTACACAAAGCAAAAACAGCAAACAGACAACCTTACAACTTTAGCTAAAATTTATTTCACATTTTTTCCGCTACATTCCTCTTAAATCTAATTAGCGCAGATGTTTCAGTAATCTTAGAAATATTGTTATATTCAACTTCATATCAACATGTGCTACAAATACAAGTCATCTCGGTTTGGATAGTACAATAAGCTTTTAATCTGTTCAGTCATGTCTGAGCCAAGAAACTTGCTTTAAAAAGATTCAATGTAAAAAAACACTAATACATACAATGAAAATTTACAGATCTGAGAAAAATTAAGATTCCAATAAAACAAGTCTTAAGATTTTAGTTGAAATGAACATTTATATTACCCTGTGAGGCAAATGGTGAGACAATAATTTACAAAAATATCTATTTTCACTGCTTCTGATGGCTATTCTTAATGACCCATCTTCATTGGATATCCCGTACAAGTCAGTTGTGAAAAAGATGTTTTATTAACAAAGATGCTGAGAAAATGTGAGAGATTTGGCTGTTTAAGCAACTCAAAATTCTTTTTTGGAGAGGGGTAATAATGTTCAAAAAGCTAGTGAGACAACAAAAACAGTCACTGACGACAAGCTATGCAACACACTACTTCAGCAATAAGTCTTTTAATTTATATGAGTAAGTAAGAAATCAGTTTTTCTGACCTAATGTAGGCTCCAAGTTTTAAAACAAACTTTGTTTGGGGATCCAGCAACTATATATAAATACTTTTTGAACTGGCGTATGGGGAACAAGACAATCACAAATGTCTTTGCAATCTCAAGGTTATCAAATGCCTTGCATCTTTGTATGGCAAAAATCTCCTGTTGCACTTCATTTTTATTCTCTATGCGGTTCTTGAGTGTAAGAAAACAGAAACATTAACAAGGAAATGAAGAAAAACAGAGTCCAGAAAGCTCTGCAGCACCCATCACTTGGCTGCATCAGAAAAGTCTAGCACCTCCTGCTGCCCTGGAGGTTTCTAGTCCAGCTGCTCTTGCTTTATCCTGTTTGAATTGGGTCCTCGCTGACTCGTCCTCCTCAATTCCCTCCTAAGGACATACTCGCTGAATTGGGATGAGTCCACGCCTCCGCCGCAGGAGCCAGCAATCTCAAAGCCGCGCTGTTGGAGACGCTCCAGAACCTGTAGATGACATCAAAAGATGGAAATGTTTTAGGTAAGGGTAAAACTAACATGCAGAAGTCATTTTAAAATACTAAAACATGAATGTATCTTATAACTGTTTATTTTTACACCTAAAGAAAACAAAATAGACCAAAACAATTATGTTTCTGCCTTAGCCCCAACTGTACTGCTGGAATTAGCTTTGGGTCTAAGTCGAGGCAACAATCGTCTCATGATGGGAATCGGTATGAGAGTTTCACAAGACTTCACCAAACAAAGAGCTTCTCATATTGCCTCCTGTCTCCCTTTCATTGTTTTTTGTGTGTTTGTCTGTGGTTGTGTGTGTACTGTTTCTGATCTTGCAGCCTTGCAGACATCTACAGACGTGTCCGGGGGGGCTGTAGGATCACATTCCATCGAAGAGGCCCCAGGGAGCAGTGAGGCTTTCTCTCTGCCACTTGGCTCAGTGTGGGCTGCCGAGCTAAACCTCCCCCTCCCCAGTCCTGCCCCAGGCCAAAGCCTCCGCCAAAACTACAAAGGTCCCCCTACTGCTGGCAGCTCTCTCTGCTCCCCTTCCTTCTCCCAGCCTCCCCCCCCCACTCCCCTCCGCCTCCCTGCCTCCATTAGCTGCAGATACAGCATTCACCGCCGGCGTGCTTTAATAACCAAACAGGATTATGGGCCCTGCCTGGGGACAACCTGCCAGGGAGCGTGCTCACTCTCTTGCTTGCTCTCCACTGCTCACACACTTCAGAGTCGGTTTTTTGTTTGTGTGATTTTGGAAGGAGGTGGAGATTTCACTTCCTCAGATGGAGACGCAGTCCAAATAAATGTAAAATCTTTTCTAAAATGCCCTTCTTCCATCAATTATTAATGAGATTTTCAGGCAATTACGAGCACCAAATCAGTGGTACATCAATTAAAAAGATAATAATTGCAAACTGTGAGCTGGTTTAAGTAGAAGAGTTTTAGATGTTATGTTTTTAGTAAATTGTAAATTTATAATAAGTCTTTTGGGATCCTGAGACCTACAAAAACTTTTAAAACCATTTACAATAAAACAAAAACATACTAACAGGTAGAACAAATGATGGGAGGCACCATGATGATTACTTTTAGGTACATAGACTTTTAACTCACTGCTTCACTTATATAAATTAAATGGTTTACACCTATGCCTTAAAAACATTTACAACATGAATCAAAATTCCCCTTCTTCTGATTCTTTCTTGTACTAATTTCCATTCATAATTATTTCTGAGCCAGCTTTGTTAAAATTGGGCCTTGATAGTCCGTGCATGTTTTCCCTGTTAGCACATCTGTAAGAATCTTATTGGACTTAGTAATCAAAATTTCATAGTACTCCAAAATCTACAAGTGTGAATCCAGGCTGTCAGTGCTGGAAGCATGCCGACTGTGGATAAGCCAAGAAAGGAAAACAGTAGCTGTGGGTAGAATTCAGTCAAATTTTTGTTTTTCTTGAAACTCTGGAGTAACGGTGGGAAAACAGGCACCTTTACTTCCTTTATTAACTGTTAAACACCTGATTTGCATTCATTCAGCTCTGTCTTTATGAAGGTCCTGGACATACTACTGAGCTATCACTATCATGCTTGTTATAAATATCGACCCAACAGTAACTGGCTTTTTAAATAATCAGGCAGGAAGTACCACTGGTTGGTTCAAAGATGAGACAGAGTTGAACTGGTATTAAAGAAAAAACATTATCTAACAACTTTGGAGGCTATGTCGAGATTAATATTCTAGTCAGATAGGAGGGAAGTACAGATTGTGGTAGATGTTCAGCGATGAGTCGATAAATTGATCCTTTGATGAACTCATCAAAGGGCCCATTTCTCTGCAAGGCTCTTCTTATGATTTGGTAAGATTAAAAAAGATAAGAGTCTGCAAGTTTTCTTAACAGTAGATGAAAAGATGGAGAATGAATAGATCATCACCTTAGTTCATTGGACAAAGATCTAAGATACAAATGTATCTATATTACAAGCATAGTTATACACAAGTATAGGTGCTTGATATAGATTAAAAAAGATAGAATCACTTCTAGTCAAAGACATTAAACACTTATCAGTAAGAAAAACGTCCGGTACCTGGACAGAGTTGAGGTGACAGTAGCCATTCAACGGGAAGCGTATCACATGCGTGGAGTCATGGTTCCATCCAGCATTGACAGAGTTGCACATGACATCACCAATTTCTGGGAAAACATCCTCGATCAAGGCCTTGTCGCCACTGAGAGTGATCCTCTCGCCCAGGTCGGGTGCAACGCGCACGACTAGGCACTCACAGGGTCGTGAGATCCGACCCAGCTCCTGGTCCTGGCGCCAGCGCTCCAACTCAGCAAGCATCGGCTGCAGCTGGAAGTATCGGGCCTCCTCATACAACAGGCTGTAGTCCTGGTCAAAATGAGGTGGGGGGGCGGAAAATATACATTGCAGAACATTAACAGCAAAAATAACCAGTAAGAAGATGCAGTGCAAAAGGGAAGATCTTTTTTCTTCTTCAGCCCTTTTCAACTGTTTCACTCTTAACTTCCAAATGTGAAAATGACCTCTGCCTGAACTTGAGCCTTTGCTTATTTTAACTGGCCTACCTTCCACTGATTGAGTGGCGCTTTGGACAGTCTATCAGATTTTGTGCTTATTTGTTTTCTCCCAGGGCAAGTCTAGTAATTACTGAGTAAATCACACAAATGAGTAAGAAGAAGGAATGTTAATGTGTCATATGCAGCCAACAAGTCAGCGTCCATGGACACTTGGGAGATGGACATATATAGAGCTGCAAAATTTGCCTGTAATGGGAGCTTGTGCGCTAATTTATGTGAATAAAGGCTCTTTAAAAAAAACAAACAAACATGCAACTAACAGCAAAGGCAACTGAGTTTTTTCCCTTGACTTGGGGATGAACTCTGTTAAACCTTTTTGTTTGGCTAGATCCTTGGAAAGATTTCCAACATCAGAACTGCAGTGGTTTCCAGGAGCTCACGTCATATTAGTGACCAAAGGTGTTCAGAGGCCTAAGCGTGCATTGTGCACACTAAGTTGCAGGTGTGCTGACTAGCTGATGGGACTTTACAATTTTCTAAGAACGAACATGCACTCACTTTGAAGTCGTCTGGAATGAGGAGCTTGGACGTCCTGAGGAAGTTGAGAATGTAGCGGAACATGTGTCCATCCCTATCAATGAAGTAGTGCTGCTTCAGGCTGTCCAGGACTATGGGCTCTGTGCCATCAAAGAGACGACCAATTCTGCACAGAGAGAGGAGGGGTTGAAGGGGGAAAAGGGAAGGCAGAAAGGTAGTTGAAGGACAATATATCCAGGTTAAAAAAACAATGTTTATTTTACCTTTAAAAGCAAAGATCCATAGACTTATTTAAAACACATAATTTCAAAACATTTCTAAGAGGGAAAAGAAAAAAAAGGGACAAAAACAGTTTATTAAAAGCATAGGTGGTCTGGGGAGGTCAGGGCCAGCTGGTGCTTTGTTCCCTGAGGCAGGGCGCCAGTCACCCTCGGGCCTGGTCTTCGGGCGACAGCGTAACCTCCCGGCCTCCAGATGGCTCCATGGCCTTTGGCTCTTTGCTGCTGCTGTGACAGCTGTCAGAATAACCAAGTTGCTTTTGTCTGAGATCAGTGGCCTACTACATTCAGTGCCTGTAAATTGTTTACCTCTCAAGCACATTTCTGAACTGCGCGTGTGAGAATTGAGAGGATGTGCTGCATTGTGTACCTTAGTGATTAAAAGCCAAATGACACCACATATTTTATACATCACCATCTCTTCCGAGTGCCTCCGTGAGATACATACATGATTTGAGGAGTTGTGACATTTGAGTGTCACATAATGACATTAAACATTAAAGGAGCTGACATTAAACTCTGAGACAATTACAGCACTGCCAAGCACATTTTGGCTTAAACACAACACTCTCTGTTAATGTATTATGCCTCAGAAAGGCCAAAAATGGGGATGCAAAACATCTCTTGCTTACTTTAAGCAGCAAACTTTGCACCCATTTTAGATTTTGAGTAGGAGAAAGACTCACCTCGATTCAGGAAATTTGGTCAGGGTGGCCAGACTGCTGGTGTACATGTGGCCACCAACATCAATGTGCACAGGGGCATTGGACTTAGTGAGTTGTGCTGGAGTGGGGATGCCCTGGTTACTCAATGGAGACACTGGTGACCGGGTGATGATGGGTCTGGACATGCTGGAGCGATTATCCTAAAGACCCGTAAAAACAGAAAAGAAATAGGAGGGTGAATTCACTTCATTAGAATTAAAAAACAAACAAATCAGCTGCGATTTAAAAGCCAGCTGTGTAAGTACATTAGTTCTCCACACTCTGGAGCATAGGAATAAAAAATAGACTTTTTCTAACTGCAGGATACAGGAGCCTGACCTTGACCTGAATGTTGCCACTATCTTACAAGCATCTCTTCCTGTGGGCCATAATCTCCAAAGCCAAATTAATTTGAAGCACCAGTCTCTCTCTCATGCAAGCGAGCAATAATGACTCTCGATTTAAATGCCATAATAGGATTTTGGGGGGCAAAACTGTTTCACGTTAACCTACAAACACCATTAAGCAGACAATTTTTCCTAATTTCTCCAAGTAGTTTTTTTTTCTGTCTTGTAAAAAAGTTTCATTTAGAAGAGACGGAAAGAAGCCGAAACAGTGGAGAAAGAATCGTTAAAGAGTAGAGGCAGCAACAATATGTTTAAAAGAACAAAAAAAATGTTCAATACGTGCGCAGTTTAAAATAACCGAGAAGAGCTTTTAAGAGAAATGAAACGCCACTTCATTCACTCCTGCAGGAAAAAAAGTTGCTTTTTTTCCTGTTTTGTTTTACCTGTGCGGGCATCACTGTGGTTGGAGAGGAAGTCACCGAGTGGTCATTCTGCTTGAGAGACGCTGCAGGGACGGGCTCTCCTCTGACAGCGAACATCAGGGAGGGCTCCCTGCACTCCGCCGCTCGCATCGGCAGCCGCTTGAGCGAAGCGTGCACTGTCTCATCCACGGAACTGATTGGACGCGGTCGCTTCTTTGCCTTCTGATGCGTTAAGTCCATGATATCCGTTTCGTCCATTACTTGCACTGCTAATCTAAACGCTCAAGAGATCGGCTTTTCTTTTTTCCTGTTCTTTCTTTTTTTTCTTTAAACTTGCCTCCTAAATTGTGCGGAAAAAGGCGTAAAAGCGACAGACCAGGAGGGAGAGCGGCGGCGTCGTGCCTGTCACACGGAGCGGCTTCTTTGCAGTGGCTGGGAGAAGTCAAAGCCCCCGACAACATTAGCATTGTAACGCCTGCGGCTCTTTTTGGGCTGTCGCTGTTTCGGTGGCAGGTACGCGCGTCGCATTTTCAGAAGAGAGCAAACGCTGCCTGTCGGAGCGATATCATGCGGTTCAAGGAAGTCCAGTCAGCGCTCACATCTGGACCTACCACAGCTGGCCTTTGCCCTATTTGGAGCAGCGTCTGTGCCCTCCTCCCCTCATGCTTCTGTCCCATTGTTCAGCAGCTGTTTTATGCAGCAGGTCAAAGCCTCAGTCAAGATAACAGTCTTTACATAGGCTATATAAAAGCTTAAAGGGAGACAAAGCCAACACTGATGGACATATGTACACAAATATACCATGCAATGACGACCAGTCCCACATATCAATGGTAATCATTTTTTAAAAAATCGATTTCAATATCTCGTTCTTTTATATTTGATTCCTATAGATGAGTGCTCTTCATGTTTTAGATAAAAGAAGAAGAATTTTCTACATTTTAGGAGTAGTGTGTAAACCCTGCCCTGGGCGCAGTGGCGCCACCAGGGGTGTGTGTTTGTGTGTGTGGGATCATTTTATCCCAAAACTAGCGATACTCCTCAAAGGTTTAGACTTCAAATTGTTACTTGGAAAATAAATTTGTTCCTGATGAGGCAGGTACCTTCAGGCATTAACATTTTAAATTGAAAGTGGAATACTGAAAGTCCTTTATACTGTTCTATATAATTAACAGACATGTTTGTCATTACTGTAGTCAAAACCCCACTTTAAATGATAAGC